>VZRR01009225.1:654537-667842 GCA_013398015.1 Oreocharis arfaki
TCCCGCGGCACACCAGCCCCTCATTCCCAGGGGACACCAGCCCCTCATTCCCAGGGAACACCAGCCCCTCATTCTCTTCAGCCAGGAAATAACTCTGCCAGAGCAGCTTCTCCAGCAGGTCCTGAGCTGGTGCTGCTGCCCGTGCCCTTCAAGGAGCAGGTAAGGCAGGATGGGAAGGTTCTCCTGTAGGAGCTGTCAGATCCAGCAGAAGGGTTGTGCCCTTTGCAGCGTCCCAGGAGCCTACAGAGCCTGACAAAGGTGTCAGGATGGTGAAACACCTTTCCAACAGCAGCAGCACGGGCGAGGCATAAACGTCTGTTGTGTTTTTCCTTTGGCAAACACAAATGGGAGCCGTCTGTCCACACCTGGGTGTGCTCCCAACAACCTTTGCAGCTGACTTTTTCCATTTTTCCTTGCTTTTTGGCAAGCTGCTAAATTTTGTTAGTGGTTTGCTGCTGCAAATGCCTGCTGTGGTGGCTGGGAACCACAGAGGTCCTCTGCCCCTGGGGCTTCTCTCTGATTCCATGGATGGGAGAGAAAAAGGCAAGGCCCACTCATGCTCCTCCTTACTTTGTATGAATATGAATTTTGCAGTCAAATCCGTGCAGTTAGGAGTGCAGTCACATAGGCTGAGATATTATTTTGCTGTGCACAGCTATGGCCTGAAACCTGATCCTGCAAATGTGAGGGCTGTAAATATGCCATGGATTTTGAAGGGAGTTGTCTGGTTATGAGGAATGTGGTCCTTCCATCACCAGTTATGTCAGCTGACAGCTGGACTCACAGCTAAGTCACAGAACAATAAAACAGCACCTAATTATTAGAGGGAGTCAAGCACAGCGGGAGACCTGCTTTGACATTTGCCCATTTATGACTTAAATATTATGGCTCTCCAGCAGTAGGAGACATAAAAAGCACCTATTATCCAGTTTTCCTTTTGTATAAGCAAAATAACGTTCTCGATACACACTACAGCTCTTCTAATGAAAAAGTCACAGGAAGTAAATTTGCTGAAGAAAAGAGAGATGCCAAATGCAAATGTTTCTGTCTTTAGCAGGCAGAAATCATGAGGCTCGGGGTGGATGTAGCCTCGAGAACTCCATTCATTCCTCTGTGAACGTGAATATTTCAGTTTGGAATTCTTACTTTAATTTAATAGTAGCAGAGTCTTAGTGTAAAAGCAACGTGAAGTTCCTTCTCCCCCTTATCCAAAGCCCATTTTCAAGGCTGAGTGATGACTTCTGATCTCTGCACTGACACTTCACGTGTTTACACAAACCCAGCTGCCTCCCACAAACTGTGTGTGGATCACATTCTCCAGCTCCTTTGTGTCCCACGTTAGAGCTCATCCGTGAGCAGTAGCCTAAGAAGGGACCCAAATAAAAAATCCTGAGCATAAATAGCAGGTAGGTGACCGTGGTCACCCTTTGGGTAGGCCAGGCAAAGAGGGGGACACTGAGTGCCCACGAATTGGGCTCCTGGCACCTCTCAAACCCCCGGTTCTCTGCCTCGTCTGGAGTTACCTGAGTTCTACCCCTCCTCACTAACAAAATGTTAAAATGCTTTGATATTGTGATGACAAATGCAGAGTCAGTTATTTTGGGGTTTGTTTTTGATTCAGGAGCCTTGCAGGTGGCTCCTTGACCTTTAGACAATATTTCCCACTCACCTCGCCTCGCTGCCAGGGTTGTGCTGCTCCATCAGGGCTGTTACAGGGGCACAGCCGAACGTGGACACAGCTGGACTCGAGCCCCAGCTGAGCACAGGAACCCAGGGGAGCTGGAGTTACTGATGTGCCTCCCCATTAAGAATTACAGAGATGCACTGGGATCATTTTAGTTATGCACATTTCTCTTGTATAGACAGGAATTTACTAGGGCTTCGCCCTTGCAGCCCACTGCAATATTTACCTTTCACACTTCTGGAAAGAAGGCCAGATCTGCCTTGCTGTACTCCCGTGGGATGGCTCATGGAGTCAGACAGTGGAACAGCATTTGGGCCAAAATCCAACGTATTCCAAGACAATCTGCTGTTCTCAGTGTACCTCTCAAATGTCTTTGCAATTCTTTTAATCAAAAATTCTTTTGGCTTTTCCAGCTTCAGCACAAGTTAATCCTATAATAGGACAACATTCATTAAAATTAAGAAAATATTAGTTACACTGAAGCCGTAATTAAAACCAGTCCTTGATGTTATAAGAACTGTACATCATTTTCAAGATATAATTGATACCCATGATGATTTATTCAATCTATGCACAGATTTTGCTAAATCTTTTAAACACTTTACATTTTTCTTTTTAGGGAACAGATCATTAGAGTGGAGGGATTTCTGCAGTTTAGATTATACACATTTTATGGTCAACTTCATTTCAAGTTCCATTATGCAGCATATTAAATGTCTCTTGATTCTGTTTATGCAGTGGTTGGGGTTGATATGAGCTGTAAGTTCTGAAGTGCCATTGATTGCCTCCACACACAATAGTCTGTTGCTTGGGTGTCCTACATTTGTAAAATAAATCAGTGCATTTAAGCTGTGTTTAGGTTCCAGTCAGTGCAGTGTTTGTAGCGTTTGCAGTTTTGATCTGTCGTATCAGTTGTAAAAGAAAACAAGGATGAAGTCTCCTTCATGATTTGCTTTTAAAATATAATTGATTTCTACAGCCAAGTGCATTAATCACGGTTGGTTACTTAACGGAAGTTTCAGATTTGTGAAGTACTTTTTGAAGTGAATGTTACCCCTCTCTTTCCCCAGGAATGATTATTTACAGCCAGGCTGCGTGGGGCTACCCAAGCAGTGGGGTTTTGTCCTCGAGCCAGAGAGAAGTGGGTCAGCTGGGCTCTTCATTTCTGCAGCATTTGTCTGGCGTGCAGTCCCTGGAGAAGCCAAGTCAGATCAGAACTCCCAGTTCTTACAGAAATGAATGTATTAGTTAGGGGTTGCTCACACAGAGGACTTTGCAATATCTGCACACGAGGCATCCTTTGGTATTTCACCCTTACACAAATGATGCCACTGTAAATTCTTCAAGTTTAGGCAGAGAAAAAGCGGTTTCTTATTTTTTGTATTTCAGCACTCAAGGAGGACCCTCTGCTCCTGAATCCAGGCTCATCCTTTTCCCCTTGCTGACTCCACTGGAGATGTCATTGTTCCTGTGGTCTTCACTCCTTCCCCAGAGGGAAAACTCTCTCCTGGGTTAAGGATTAGCTGCAGAGAGGAAGTATAAAGTGAAGGAGCTAAGGAAAGGAATGGCAGCTTCACTTTAGTTGGATAAAAGGCTGAGACATGCCTATCTCTCACATCAAGCAGAGATTAAACAGAAAAGGCAACACAAAATAGGGATGAAATAATTTTTGCACAGAGTGCTCTCTCAGCATAAAGGAATTTAAAGGAAATTATGTCTGTAGGATGCCATGGAACAGTGGCAGAGCTGTGCAGCTGTGGCAGAAAAAAAGCAGTGGTGGGTTCAGAGGAAGTTTTGGGGGCACATGGCCCGTGTGGAAACAGCCTTTGCTTGATTTGAGCAATCTGGTGGGCTCATATTCAGATTTCACAGACTCCTTCATGAGAAGATAAACTTTGTGCTCAGGGAAAAAACTCGTAGAGGTTCAGTGAGAAGGCACTTTGAGTATTTGTTCTCAGATTTCTTCCTCCCCACAATTTCTGGGGGTCTAGGCAGGGCTGTGGCCCTGGGGCAGCTGAGAGAGGTGACTTTGCACTGACCTGCAGACACCCTCAGCGCAGCCCGGCTGTGCTGTGCCCGTGCCAGCACCACCCGGGGCCGGAGGAAATGCTCCCTCCCACGTGAGACAGTGGTGTGGAGCCAAAGGGAAGAGAAGCATTGGAATAACCAGAATAATGGCCAGGTATCTGCAGGCTGATCAGTGTGGTGAAGATCTGCAGCACTGGGGAAGGGAAGAATAGGTCTGCAGCATTATCAGCCTCAGCTCTCTCTCTCTAATAGTGAAACTATTTATTACTTAGAAATGAATTTTAATCTCTTGCATCAGTATTAATTTTATTCAAGGAAGCAAAACTCACTCCACGAGCTTATAGACATGGGTAGGAATGATGATCATTTCCAAAAACATGCCTGTATTGACAATTCTCCAAGACCTGGGTCCCCTAGTGCCAGAAACGTGCGTTGCTGTGTGCCTGTGGCCCTATGCTTTATGTATGAGAAGGTAATAGATTGTGCTTCCAACAGGAAAAAAGGGAACAATATTAAATTATTCTCCCACTTAATTAAAAGCATAATTATTAAAGGAACAACTAGATTGAGAATCTAGATTGTGAGAGAAGAAAAGTTCCCCACGTTTGGCGCGTGCTCTCCTCCGCTCAGCCGCCGGATCCTCGCCGAGCAGCGCCCGTGCTACCCTGGAACCTGTGCCAGGTTCCAGCAGTAATTGCCAGCCCCCAGGATCCCAGCTCAGAAATTTTTGTATGTTCTCAGGAGACAAAGATGAGTGATCATCAAAGGCAGAGGAACACAGCATGACTGTCATAAGCCTGAAGTTACAACTTAGACATGCAATAGAAAATATCATTGGTACCTCTCCAGTGCATAGCCTGTAGTAATTAAAAACTTGATCCCTGCTGTTTTATCATCTCATTAGCAATGGGGGCACAAGACTTTTATCCTTGTTTGTCAGGAATCAAACATACCAGAGGAACTCTGATTATAAATTGATGAAAGTAAAGTTAAACTTTTAAATAAGAGCAGTTTCAGTTCACAATGTTTTTAAAGCTGATTAAAGAGATCTCATTTCAGTAAAAAATAATACCCAAGTCCAGCACAGACAGCAGAGGTCATTGCTGGGAATAGGACATGGAAGGGCATTTGAAAAGGGCGTGTACTTCAAAAATGTCCTGGGTGAGAAGTAAATACAAGCCCTTTCTGATAGCTTTAATACAACAAGTTTCAAACTTCTGATGAATTTTAACTCTTCAAGTGTTTCGCAGAGCTCAGGCCTGTGCCAGTTTTCCTTGCCCACCCTGGACAGAGGGTGCTGTTCCCGTGCCAGTGAGTGCAGTGCTGGTGTTTCTGTCCATGACAAACTCTGTTAGCAGCAGCAGTGTTGGCTTCCCTCCCACACCTTGCCAACAACCTGCTCAGCATTTGTTTCAACCCTGCAGGGTTCTGGTGTAATTGAAAGCCTCTTGAAATCAATGCAGAAGATCCTAGTTGGGTTTGAATCAGTCCCTTTAAGGAGAATTCTTCAAGTAGCTCCACGGTGGCTCCATGTTTCCAGAAATATTGTCACTTTATTGCATTTTAATAAATCTCTGACCTGAGCAGTGCCCAGCATTGAACTGGGCAGAGGCAAATTTGGTGGGAGAGGACTGACGGTAACATTCTTTTCTTTTGTTTGATACCATCTGAAATCACATTTTTCCCCCCTTTTTTTCTCCCATGAATCTCTGTTTCTCCTTCCCTTTCTTCTTCTTCTTAAGATCTGTGACTCTCCTGTCGGAGGTCTAACAGGGGAACGCATCTGAGCCACTGTGCTGATTTTATTAACAAGTTTTTTATCCCAATGAAAAAGCTGGACCTGTGTCTTTTCATAGTGAGTAGGAAGCCACCCTTGATGTTCTGGGTCATTATAAGGAAGGATACCATTCATTATTTCAGAGCAACGGTGAATCAAAAGCAAAGAATCGGAATAATTTGTTCTTTCAGCCTGGTCCTTTAAGCCAAGAAGACTAATCAAGAACTCAAGGACTTCTTTCAAGTGTAAAAGGCAAGCAATGAGAAACAAAGCAAAAATGATGATATAGTAACTCATTATTTCACTGTGATTACTTTATGGGCAATAAAGTTATCAGATTCAGCAGAATTCATTATGTCTGAGCAAATGATCCATCAAAGACAGAAGAGAATTACATGTTGAACCAGCTTCTTTCACAGAAAATTGCATCTTTAAAATGCTGTTTTTACAGCAGATAAGCGAGATGGCTGCTTAAACAATCTCTCAGGAGCGTAAAAATTTAGACTTATTCCAAATGAAAAATATAGACTTAGACAATTTTCTGAAAAGGGGGAGTGAAGGATTCATTTTTCAAGATGGAAAAAAAAAAAACCTTTAAATTTTGACCATTTAATTAAATTGAAATGGATCAAAAAGAAAAGTTTGATCAGAAAATTGACAGAAGGGAAATCTATTTCAGAACTGAGCATAATTGACTTATTGAGCTCATTGTCGTCATGCAAACCTTGCAGGCAAGAACGTAATGGGACTGCATGGAGAAACAGATCCTGCACAAAAAGTTCTGTGAAATCACGGTAGTTCTTGGGGTTTGTGGGGGGTTTGTTTGTTTGTTTGTTTGTTTTTTTGAAGGGATGTGAAGGTTTCTGTCTCAGGGCATCACTCAGGCTCCAAGTGTTGTGGCTTGGGGAGAAGTCTCTCCCCACAGGCAGGTTACCCTGGGTTAGGAACTGCAGCATTCCTTTCTCTTCCCATCAGCATCTGCTCCCGGCCCTCCTCAGACGGATCCGGGGCTGCTGCAGCACCAGCCTGGCCAAGTGTGGAATTCTGACTATGCCCCTAAACGGAAACAGAGCTCAGCAAAGGGACAGATCTTCCAGCAGCGGGATGTTCGTTCTCTGCAGGGATGCCCAGTGAGACCTGTGGGGCCCCCAAATGGACAAACAAATAAGAGGAAACATATCACCCAAAAAAGGAGAATTTACCCTGCTTCCTGCAAACACAGGTACGGTGTGCAGAACAAAACTGGTGGTTTAGCTGCTAAAGAAAGATGCGGCTAACGCTGCTCGCTCTGAGATTTGGGGCGTTCTGAGTTTGTCCCCAGGCTGCCCGTGCAGGATGCCCCGCTGGAGAGCCCGCCCGTGGCAGCGCCCGGTTCCTCTGGGCACAGAAGCCAAGGACATTCCAAAGCCTGGCCAGGGGGTGTGACACTCACACAGAGCTCCAGCCAGGAGCAGCATCTCCCTGCCCTGCCCAGCCCTGCCCTGCCCCTGTCCCTGCCCAGCCCTGCCCCGATGGCACCGCTGCTGCCCGAGGGCACCGCCGCTGAGGACAAGAATTCACGTTCTTGCAGACCATGGGGGTACCCGCCAGGCTCTGAGAACCGACACTTCCCAGGGTTTTCGGGCTTCCAAGCAGTTTTGTTTCCACCCAAAGTGCAGAAGGAGGCAGGAAAAGGATGTGCAGATCAGACCGTGCAGAATGTGCGTTTGTTCCTGATCCGCACCCGCATTGTGATGAGCGCCGCATTTGGCTTTTCCCTTGGGGCATCGACAACAAAGCCTCCTTGGCCGGGGATTTCAGAGCTGCCTACAGCATTTGCAGGCCTGCTGAGCTCTCCCTAAAACCCGTGCATGGCTTTCCGAGAGGATTGCTCCCTGCGTTGTTTTTTTCCCTTTCACTACCCGACAAGTGGTCCAGATTAAGGCTTGAGTGCTTCCTGCAACTACGGAATGCCTGCAAAAATAAAACACATCTTAAACAGGGTGAGGACTGGGTCAAGCCTATCTGCAGTAACAACTGTTTGAGCTGAGCAGAGTTTAGAACAAAGTCTGGAGTGCAGATCTCTTTCTATAAACAAACCATAAACATTGTCACGGAGAAACTAAGTCTCTTAAAATCATATATGTACCAGCAACATTTGAATCAGGCCTACTGTGTAGCAGGTAAAACAAACTGCTGTTACTACCTTTTGTTTTCTTTCTTGGCACTGCTATTATTTAAAATACATTTCTTTCTTCTGAGATGAGAAGAAACACTTCATTCCCAGGCACAGAAGGAGAATTTCAGAGATAAATATGTTTCTGACTCACCCAAATCAAAGCTGACCCTGTGGTTGAAGTTGGCGATAAAAAAATGAAAAAAAGAAAAAAGGAAGTAAAAGAAAACTGTTCCCCTTCTCTATAAGCGGAAAAGAAACTTCAGCAAAGATAGTGTAGAAAAGGAAAGCAAGATTTCTCACCCCTGACCGGCTCTTTCAGGATCTTATCGTTAATATAACATTTAACAGGCAGCCGTCTCGAGCTGAACCAGCCTTTCCCCTCCTGAAAAGTCTTTTTGCTTTGCCAAGCTTAAACCCCTTCTTTTCAAGATAAACACGACACAAAGTGAAGCATAAATGCAGTGGAAGTCACAAAGATGCAGCCAGCCTGCAGAGGATGCTGAAATGCCCCTGGCCCAGGGCTGATCCCGGCTGCACTGGAGCCAGCTGAGAGCTCCAGCGGCCCCTCTGCAAGGGGAGGTTTGCTGACAAAAATCAGAGCAGGTTCCCTGCCCACGGGATTGGACAAATCCCACATCCAGGGAGGACACCAGGGGATGTTCCTGTTCCTGCAGCCCTGCTCAGGTTCTGGCAGAGACACTGCTGGAGAATTTGTTCCCTGTCCTGTCCAATGCAACTCCACCAGAAAATCTGAGGGATGGAGAAAATTAATTTTTCAGGGAAGGAATTCCTTTTGTTGTGTAGGAGCCATTCCACCTGAGACAGTTCACACAGCTGCTCAAATGAAATAATTGCATTTTGGACTGTCTGCATTAGTTGCCATTATTTATTACACACACAGAGGAGCACATTAAAAGAAAATTATTCAGGTCAAACGCAGACACTTAGAAACAAGAAAATGCCAGGAGTTGGGATGGTGGTGGAGCAGCATTAGCTTCCTGCTGTTCATGCATTATGGCAGAGCTCTTAATTACATAATTGCATTTTTTTCCCAGGGAAGGCAGGCCTCCCTCAGGACACAGGGACAGAGCAGGGCTGTTCAGGGCCTCCCCGTGTCTCCAGTGCTCCCTGTGTGCCTCCCACGTCATGGACACCACTGACTGCCTCTGAGGCAGGATTATTCATTCCCTCATGGAGCTTCCTGCAGCACTTATCACTGGAGTACTTACTCTAAACACATAACTCACACTTTCGGGCTCTGTGAAGACAAATAACAGCACTATTGCCACTTTGTTTGCCAGAAATGTTTTAATCCTTCATCTTACTCGCAGAGATGACTGAAGCAGTCAGCTGAGATCACACATTCCAGGACAAGCAGACACAGTTTGGCAGAACCATGAGCAGCTGAAAGGTGTTCTCATAAAAGGAAGCCCTGGGCGACCTGCCTTGCCCGCGGTGCAGCTGGCTCCACTCGCTGTTTTGTCAGGAAATGTGTGCTTCCTCCTGAAAAAAAACCCAAAGAGGATAATGGTCATGCCCCTTCCTCCTGCCCCAAAAATGTATGGACTAGCTCAGACAAATAAAATACATAGTTTATTAGAAGCCAGGGGGACACTATCCACCACAGCAACAGTAAATAGATTTTTCCTGGAAAGGGCTTTAAAGGAGGAATTGAAGATATCTGTCATATTTGGCATTTGCAAAACGTACATACACCTTGTGCAAACACTGGTGGATTACATGTAAATTTTGTGATGGATGTTGGATCTGGCCCAGAGGGAAGAGTTGGGAGAGATAATGGATAGAAGCATGACAGGGAGATGTTGGGCGAAATACACTTTGGGGAACGTAGCCAAATTTATTTGCAGTTGTTATGCATTAATAGCCTGATGTAAGAAGAAAAAAACCCTTCCCAGGGACAAACGGGATGTATCTGGTTTATTTGGTGATACGGATTGGAAAGGGCAGATCCAGAGGTGCTGCCCCGGGGGACTGAGTGACAACAGATCAAATGAAGCAGATACTTCCAATTACCCTTTGTTTTTACAGTTTGCATTTTAAAAACATCTACCCGGCTCGCACACGGGTCTGGCGCTGCTGCAGCCGCTCCTGGGCGTGGGGGAAGGTTTCTCGGCCGCAGCTGCTCTGCCTAAAAAGAGTCACACCGAGGCCTAAGACGAGGAACTGAGGTCCGACCCAAGGAGCTCAGGAGCTGAAACCCAAGGAATTACGGAGCTCAAAGCCGCAGGAGCCCTCCCTTGGCCTGCGTTCCTCACTCTCGGCTGGAGGGAAGGGCTGGAGCTGGGCTGTGATGGGTCCGGGCTGTTTCCCTGTCCGAGGAAGAGGAGGAAAGAGGAGAACCCCCCGTGCCCTGCCGGTGCCGGTGCCGCCCGCACCCCGCGCTCCCGGGCAGGAGGCAGCGGCACCGAGCCCGGCGGGCGCGCTGAGCCCTGCGCACATCATCCATCATCCATCATCCATCAGCCATCAATCCATCATCCATCATCCATCACCCATCGCCCATCGCAGGCTCTTCCCGCTGCCCCGCCCCGCTCTCCCGGCCCGCCCTGTGCCGGGCAGCCGCGATCCGCAGCCCCGCCGCTTGCGCAGCGCCCCGCGCACGGACTCGCGTGGCTCGGGAGCCATCGGCTTTGTTTTCCCTGTGCGCAAACCCCGGGGCTGGGCAGGAGGGAAAACGGCGCCGCGCTCCTGCGGGGAAGCAGGTGACTTACGGGGGATCTATTACTTCTCCCGGAACGGACAAAGTCCGTATTTCACCGCAGCTACCGCCGGTCTAAGGGCTCTGGCACACGGGGAAAGTTCGGCTGTGCCCGAGCTGAACGCGCAGAGCAAACAGCAGCAGTGGTTACAGAGTTCTGCCCTCGTGACACGATTTTCTGAGCCGCTTTTACACGTCTGAAAATTGACGTATTACTGGTAGCAGCACAAAAGGCCCCCTCTTTCAAGGGCTGTTCCTCAGCAATCAGTGTCCAACCCTTAATGTTTTCTTTTGTTGAAAAAAAAATCAGAAAAACTAAAATAAACCACAATCTGGTTCTGTGCCAACAATATTAACCAGCTTCTTTTAGAGCCTTTGAAGTTAGCAGGGGGCATCCAATCTTGTGGTGCAAGTAAAGAATGATACTTTAAGCGATTCCTTTTCATCCCTTTAGCTTAATGAAAGATTAATAGCCTTGTTATTTTTGTTTCTGCTTTATTTTTATATTCGGGGAGGGGGGAGAATTTTTGGCACTTGTTGAAACTGAAATGTTGCCTATAATGATTTTATGGATCAGTGAAGCACTGAGTTGTTTGGGTGTTGGGTTTTTCCCCCTCCCCCGTCTGTGAATCCCGTTTAACAATGCAAGGCACAAACAAAGTTCCGTACTCTAAGTTCAAAAAAATAGCCGTGCATTTACTTTTGGGAAGCAGGAGGAAGAAGGTGGAAGGAAGCTTTGGAGTGCACAGACCTAAAAGAAGAAGTGGCGAGGGGGGGCTTAGCAAATCTTTTCAGGCAAAGAGCTGCGGATTAGTTATAAAAATGTAATCCACTTCCTAGCTGAAGAAAGCAGCTTTATGTCGCTGCTGGCTGTGAAGATACAATGTGGGTTTAGAACCACCACTTATTTATATATTTTCATAGAGCCAGGGAGGCAGCATCCTGCCTTGCCGATGCCATCCAGGGCGTAGGAGATGGGTGGCTTTTATTTCCTGTTTCTGTTTTCATTGCACGTCCCTTTTGGGGGCTGGGGGGGGGCAGTAGGGCTCTCAAATATCTGCTAAAAGCAAGAGTGCAGCCATCTGTTCCCTCTGCTCCCGTGCTCCTGCTCGGGGGCTGCACGGTGTAGCCACGTGGCACCATGTGCAGCTGCAGGTGAGACACGTGGGGAGCTCAGGGGAGCACGCTGGGCTATTGTGGCACCTGCAAGGGCTTCGTGTGGCCACCTGAGGTCTGGCCAGACACGTCCCAGAGCCTGCACAGCATCAAATGTGGAAGTGCAGTTGCTGATTTTGGTATTATATCTCAGACATCTGATTTTGAGCATGGGGAGGATGAACACAGTGTGGCCCATGACAATTGAGCATCATCATAATAGTAGTAGTTCTCTAAATAAAGCCATTATAATCACCACTTACAGTGTGGTTTATAGCTTTGGATCCCTCCACGCACAATAAACCTAGGGCAGAGTGTGAATTTTCACTACAGCTTAAGCAAACCAGAAGAAGAAAAAGAAGAAAAAGAATACTTATTTTTACTTTCATTTTATGAAAGCAAAGTCATTGGTGTTTTGCTCTCACCACCAGGGCTGGGGCAGATTTACGCTGAGTACACCCTTACTATTACATATAAATATATATATATATATATGTACACATACATAAAATATAAATCATAGTCATGTAATTATAGTCTAATAAGTGCTCATGATATATTAAATTACTGCATTCAGTAAATTACTCTCTCAGAATCATATAGAGCTTGGTGATAGAGCCAGAACCCTATTCCAGATTTCTCATCTCCTAAACCAGGGTTTCATCCATTTATCCAGCATGGAGCTTCATTCAGAACTTCACATTAGCATTTCAGTTAATGGGATCCCTGCAGCATCCTATAGCCAACATCCACAACATTCCTGAACATTGGTATAATATTTGGTGAGCTGCTTTTCTTCAGATTTTGTGTTTAACCTCAGTAAATTTTGGATCCGATGTCCACTTTAATCGTGGCAGGAGCCCCACGCGGGCAGCCCCAGGTGGCAGTGCCAGCCCAGCCCCTGACACGGAACCCCTGACAGGCTGAGCCTGACATGCTTCAAAAGTTGTCTTCATCAGAATTCTGAGGAAAGATGGTCCCAACGTACAGAATAAAACACATCACTGCTCTTGATAACTTGTCTGTTTCAAATGAGAAATCACAGTAGTGTAATACTGGAAAAATTAGACAGAATTTTTCTGCTATTATACCAAACAGCCTGCTTAATAAATGGGTAATGAAAAAGAATAATTTATTACAGCTTGTGAATTTTGACAGTTCTAAAAAGATGTTCTTAGAGTTTCCCCAAAGGGAGAAGAAGAATGTTTCTTCCTTAACACACTGGCGTTAGATGTAATTTCTCTGTCTGTAGAATTTTGCTCCTGCCTGGTGGAAGGGATTAGATTTTTTTTCTTACATCATAACCTATTTTAAGCAATTATAATCTATGGGTAATAAATCATTTTCATTCACCTCTCATGGGGAGAGGAAAGATGTGAGAAAGCGTTCCGGAGTTTTAATTTATATCAATGTTTGCATTACTATTAAATGAATTAAATGGGTTCTACAAGTGTTCTCTCATAGATCTGCAATAAATTATGGAGCATCTCGACCTAAGCCATTTAATTGTCTCTTCTACCAGCTTTCTGTTTTGTTCTGTTAATGTTCTTAACCGGGTAGCACAAACAGTTACGAAACGCCCCGGAAAGCTCTGAAGGCTCTTGGCTATCCCAGTGCAGGACAGCAGCTCCCTCCCCGCGGGCACGGCCATCCCTGGGAGCTGCAGGGCCCCAGGAGCCCCAGCAGCAGAGGAGCCCCAGGAGCAGGGGAGCCCCAGGAGCAGGGGAGACCCAGGAGAAGGAGAGCCCCAGCAGCAGAGCCGCCGCAGCAGCACGGGAGACCCA
>VZRR01009225.1:677449-710710 GCA_013398015.1 Oreocharis arfaki
GGGCTGTCCCTGAGCTGTCCCTGGACTGTCCCTGGACTGTCCCTGAGCTGTCCCCGGGCTGTCCCTGCCCTCTCACCTGGGGGTCAGAGCGGCTCATCCCGGTGTGACCTGAGCACACGGCGACCTCAGGCACACTCACAGCGCCTGAGAGGAGCGGAGCTTCCAGGTTATCCCAGGCTTTTGCACAGCACCCGAGAGGAGCGGAGCTTCCAGGTTATCCCAGGCTTTTGCACAGCACCCGAGAGGAGCGGAGCATCCAGGCTATCCCAGGCTTTTGCACAGCACCCTGTGTTGGTGTTTGGGACACTGCTAAAACGAACCGTACCTGCAGCCTGTGGGGTCCCACAGCCGCCTCGTTTCAGGCACTGCAGTGCTGGGGAGCGGCAGGAGATCAAAGTAGTGGTGCACACAGATATATTGGCGTTTGGAGATTGGGAGATAAATAATTCATACATTGAAAATAGAGTTGGGTTGGGGATATTATAGATTAATTCCATCTCGCACTCTTTTTCCTCACTCCCACCGCCCCCCTTTTTTTTTGCTAGTGGGAGACCTACTGCCCTTGTCCCTTTCTTCTGATTTCTGAATCTGCCACAGGCACTGTTAGAATTACAGCAGTGATAAGAAAATATCAGGCGTGGGATTTGAATTAATGCTTTTATACAAATCTCCATTCCATCTCTAATTCTAATGCTAATTACATTTGCAGATCAAAGCCTGTTCGTTAAAGTTTTGCTTTTGAATACATGTAAAGATTTTACTTTTTTGTTTGATTTTTTTCCCCATTTTTGGAAAAATACTTCTTCCAGTAGAGACCAGATGTTCCTAAAATATCCCTTTGGAACAGCACAGCTTTGGTGCTCTGTTTTCCTTTCTTTGAGTCTTTTGTCTGCATTGGGTGCAGCATTGTTCTGTTACTGTATGGGCAATCCATCTTTCTGACTTACTTGGTTTCTGTTTAGAAAAAAGCCAGTGATAACTTAATAACTGAGTGCAAATAATTGCAAACATGTTTAACTGCATGCTCAGCATTGCCAACTGCAGGTATTCAAAATGTGGATCAGCTTCAATAAGATTATGAGAGTACAGTGCAGAGATTTGAAATATACAGAGAGACAATTGAGTTATTTTTATTTTTCCCTCTGACTCTCAGATTTGGATGATTTACACTTCCTATCTGCTTCTACAACTAGGAGGACTCGAAGTTATTTCTTCTCTTGGGGTTTTCTTTTCCCTATGTGAAGCAGAACCTTTGTAACATGGACTCCTTGAATTTGAATTTTGAGAAACATAAATATCGTGCAAGTCTTGCTAAAACCATAAAGACTGGCAACACAGGCACCGGTGTCACTGCATCCGATCTGAGCTTGGCGTGTCCAGACACGTTTGGGGATCAGAGGCTCTTTCACAAGAGTCAGATAATGAAAGTCAGGGAAAGTCAGGAATTTTTAACACCAGAACATAACTCAGAGATTTTTAACACCGGAGCCTCAGGGCTTGTAGCGAAAGAGTACGAGCTCATTTTGGGAGGAAATAAAGAGAAGGAAAAAGAGAATGGTGGGATGGAAGTGTGGAAAGAGGGGATTAGGTGGAGAAAGGGGCTGGGGTGCAGGCAGGAGGAAGCAGAAAGGGTTCAGAGGGTGAAAAAGCCAATTAGTGGAGTATAAATGTGAAGAAGCCAATTTCTGGAATAAAGAGATGTTAACGTAAGGCAGCGAGGTAGAGGATTAGTCAAGGAAGTGACAGGGTGCAGTTTGGAAAAGGTGGGAGTCTCAGAGCTGACCAGGACTGGAAACAACTTCCCTGCATCCCCAGAGGAGCGCGGTGCTCAGGCTGCCTGATGAGAGCTGCTCCCTGCTGCAGCAGGCACAGGCTCCCCTCGCATCCCCAGGAGGGTGCTCAGAGAGCCCGGGCCTGGCTCTGCCTCCTGCCTGCAGCAGGATTGCTCCTGGGATCTCCTCAGCTGTGGGGCTCAGTGTGACTCTCCCTATCTCTGCAGCAACAGGGAAACAGTCGACAAGAATCGTTACCTGAGCCAGGACAGAGCTGTTCAGTGCCTTCCCCTGCCTCACATCTGACAGCCACGGAGTACAAAAGATCCCTGCTCAGCATGGGGCAGCCTCTCTGTGCCTTTCCCAAACACCTCTGAGCATTTCAGGCTCCATCCTGCTGCAGCAGCTAAAACCCTCCTGCATACACCACAGTGACATTTGAAATGCTTATTGCCCCTCCAAAAAGCTTTGGGTTCCCATCACCGAGAATCCTGCCCTGGATTTTTTTCTCCAATGTGTGTGAAGCTTGGTTCTCTCCCGTGGGACAGCCCGTGGCTGCCTCCCTGCCACCACTGCAGAGACCTGCGGCTCATCTGCTCGGGCAGGGATGATGTTATTGCACACCTGTGCAAGGGAAAAGGGCACTGACACACATTGCTTTTTGCTCATTTGATATGGCTTTTTCTTTTTGCAAATGAAAAGTCTGGAGGCAAAAAATCAAGAGACTCAAATTGTGGTCACAGGCATCCACAGGTGTTTGCAACCAAGTCAGTAATTTCCAATATCAGTCAATGCATGCAGAGACTTTTGGATATAAATTGGTATCCCTGAAAAATCTTTTGCAAAGACTGTGTTTGGCAGGAAGATTGAGATTACCTGGGTGTCTAAGTGCTATCAGAAAAAGCTGCTTCCAATACACAGCTAGTTCTGCTGGAACTCAATCCCCAGGAATTATAGTATTTATTTTTGAATAGCATTTGCTGCTCTCTCATCTGTTCCCTAGAAGTTCATACACATAGACAGAGAGATCAAACTTGTAGCTATAGGGATTTCCCACTGCCACAAGATTATTAGAAAATATCTAACTAGAAGAAATCCTCTTTCCTTTTGTCTTCTAAAATGCTGCAGGATGGACGAAAACACATCAGGTAGATTCAGGCTGGCCTCCTAAACCTTAGGGTTAGGAAGCATCTGCATACAGTTGGGACACAGAGCTCCATGTGGAAAAAAGAATAAAGAATAAAAACACTGGATGTAACAGGCCAAGCTTTCAGCTGGGTAAATCAGCATTTCTGCCTTAAACTCACTGGAACTGTGCCTATTTATATCATCTAAGAATCTAGACAGTTATCTGGGCTTGCCAGCTCACTGTAGGGATAAACAGAGCTTTAGCCAATTAAATGTTCATTAGGGGCAAGATAGAAAGGAGACCAGAAGCCAAAACTCAGAACCAGTCAGCACTTCTGCTCTGGTTCTTTTATCAAGTGCAACATTCCTGTCTTGTGGAACATCTCGTTCTGCATGGGCGAGCGCAAGCCCTCGGTAAATGCCGCTTTAGATCCGCTGGGAGTTATTTTATCTCAGAGCTTGGCGTTTCTTCCTGCTCACTGGTGTGTCAGGCTGCTTAGCATAGCACACTTATCTCAGCACAGAAGTACCTCACACTTATCACTGAACCTACAGGAGCCAGAGATGGGATTTGGATACCTTAATGTGGAAAACTACTTCAGAATAGTCCCAAACTGCCACACCGTGATACAAAATCACACGAATACAAGACCCAACCTGCAACCTACCTCTGACATTAATCTGACAGTGAACACCTGGAAATCAGAAAAGGACAGGAGCAGTGAGTCCAAAATGTAATTTCCCTAGGAGTTTGTCATTTACCCTGGTGTAAAGAAACAGAGAAAAAGCTCCTGTACCATGGGTGTCTCATTTAAATCACAGTCAGATTCAGCACCATCTGGCCCTCCACAGTCACCCTTGGTTCATGCCCTGCATTAATGGGGGATTCCAGGCACAAGGAATATAAACCAATGTATGCATGGAGTGTCAGCAGTCCCCGACATTCCCCCTTTGGTTGGATTTATCACTTGAGGTGACTCCCCCCAGTCCCATTTGCTCGCTTGGACATGCACAGGGTACAGGCTGTTCTTTCACTGAGGGTAAGACGGGGTCTCATCATCCTGAAGCAAAACTCTTTCAAAAGGTACTGCCAGAATGTGCTGGCTGGGTTGGACAAAGGTTTTAGAAAAAGTGACTGAAAGCAGTAAGAGCTGATAGTGCAAAATAGAAAAAAGTAAGAACTGGACAAATGTCTTTAAAACAACCCCCTTTTAAGGTCAGTGCTGGTTTTTATCCATATAATGGCTGTTTTAGTGTTGGTTAGTGTCTCCCATTGCTGTGGCTCTAAATTTTGGGGTTTTTTGACACAGACCCTTGTCTCATGTGAGGATGGATACGTCAGGCTGCTCATAACTCTGGCACCTAATTGTAGTCATCACCCTTAGGGGCCATGGCTCTCATATGTGCAGTGTCTGTCCTGAAACATTTCTCACTTTCCTGGTTCAAAGTTCTACTTCACAATTTTCAGCTATTTGAGAGGAAGAGAGGAAGATTGTTTTTGTGAGCATTATGTTTCTAAAGGCAGGAAGAAACAGAGCCAGTGGAAAAGGTATTACAGCACTCTGAGAGAGGGGTGAACTGAGGAGAACCTCTCTGGCTGGGGAGGGAAGAAGGAAACCTAAGAGAACATGTCAAGCCTTTCAGTCGTTAACTTCTGTGGTTTCCAGTTTAAATATGAAGTCTCATTATCAGCACATTTGGATCCAGTTCTGCAGTGTCCCAGGAGTGATGACACAGGATTGTGGCCCATTGCCATGGCAATGGTGATCCCAGCCCCGCTGCCCCAGAGGGGAGATGCAGGGGCAGGGACCAGCCCTGCTGCCCCAGCCCTGCTGCCCCAGAGGGGAGATGCAGGGGCAGGGACCAGCCCCGCTGCCCCAGCCCCGCTGCCCCAGCCCTGCTCCCCGGGTGTGGCTCAGGTGTGTGCTCCCCTATTGCAACACCCCACAGGGCAGAGCAGCAGCAGCATGGGGAACGAAGAGAGGCTGTTCCAGAGCCCTCACTGCACCACTCAGAGCAGTTGTTACAATGTGAGGCCTGCTTTAACTTGCATATCTTATTTTTCAATACATAGGATGAATTACTTTTATAATACATCATTGAGATGGGAGAATATTATCCCTTTTAACAGATGGAGAACTGCACAGAGATATTAAGTCTAGAAGTATTAATTAATTTAAGCTTTGAGACATGGAAGGCCTGTTTTTTCCAGAGTAGTTGTGTTTATTAAGCGTAAATTGCTCTGCACTTCTGCAAATCAGATTTGAATGTCTCTGGTTAAATGTGGACCAGGCACAACATAAATTAATTTCATTTTCTGAAAGTTATGGTTTCAATGTTTGCCTTTGCATTACATTCTGCAGCTGAGATCTGTTTCCCAGGACAGCTTCCTTAACCAAGAAACCATCTCTCCTCTTTCTGCAAGCTTGTGATTAAACACCACTCAAGTTCTTCATGAATTCTTCTTGAATTCTTGGTCCTGTTCACTCCAAGTGCCAGTCTCCTTATCCTGGTAATTCCACTATTATCGAGACCTTTATGCCCAGGATCCAAGGTCTTAAAATCTCCCTCTCTCCCTGACACTTCTGCTTTGTCCTGACACTCTGTACCTTTCTTCTCCTCCAGCTTTCAGGACTGCCTTTGTCCATCAGGGATGGAGCAGGTGAAAGGACAGTTCAGCCAAATGCAGGCTCGGTGAGAGGTGCAGGTATTCATGTGCTTACAGATCTTCAGAGGCTTGGACGACGAACTCCAGCAGGTTTGTGCTGCACGGGTGTGAGCTGCAGTAGCCCCGGTGCTTTTGTCTTCAATAACTCGATGTGAGCTTTCAAAGGAAAAGCAAAGGGCCTGTGCACAATGCAAAGAACACCCTCTTGCCAAATTTCAAGTCCTCTCTCCAAAGTACAAAGTCTCTGGAGCGTTTCAAAGTAAACATGATCAGATTTCTGAGCACAGGACCACATTAGGGCTGATGCTGATCACCTTTAATAATGGGTTGCAGCGCCAGCCCTGCCCACGGTCTCAGCCCTTGAATCCACAGGGTGAGTTGCATTCCTGGAAGCAGATCTGCAGCTTTCATCTGCACCTGTGCCTGCCACATCTGTGCCATCTATGCACCTACAGACTTTTTTTCCTTTCAAATTTCAGTTTGCTTTCCCTTAACTTTGTAATCTGGCTCTAACTTCCCCAAGTGATATTTGCCCCCTTTATCAGTGAGGTCTGATTAGCTCAAGGCAGCTGTGACAGAGAAAATCCCTGTCTTTTGAAGTGTCCATCCTTTCTGCTTTGCTCCTTTTCCGCTGGCAGTAATTTCCTGGCCCATTCAAGCACCACGGAAGTTGTAAGTGACAAATGGCACAACTAATCTGGTTCTTAGCTGAGGCACAGGCTCTGCTCAGCTTCCCAGGGCAGCTGCACAAAGAGCTTTCTCACTGGGGAAAGCACTGACCTGGGCGTTGTCAAATCTCTTGCAGAGACAGGCCAGGTGAGTCTCTGATCACGTATGAAACAAAAGTAATTATTTTAATCCACAGTAGTTTAAAGGAGAGAGAAAAAAAGACTCCCTAATGAAGACTAAATAGCAAAACTCATATTAAGGGATTTCAGTGTGGACTTAAATTCACTAAGATGGAAAATGATTACATAAAATATGCATGACAATTGAAGTTGCTCACAAACAAGGACGATTTACTGTTAACTTTTCGAATCTCAGCAGTTAAGAAACAGTTTAAATGTTTGGGTACTCAGGAAAGGTGCCAGTTTATAAAGACTAGAAAAACAGGCCAAGGTGTGTGAAATTCACAGCTGTAAAATGTCCGTGTATCTCCTCAAATAAAGCCAGGTTGGCATTTTCAGATTTGGCTACGACTCTGCGTAATAACCAACTTCTCTTTCTGTGGGGTTTGGAAGCAAAACCTGTAGCAGAATAAATATCAGCATATTTGCTGTAGGTTTCCTGTATCTGTATTTTCATGACCCCTTTCAACCTGCTTCTCGTCCAAAATGCTGTAAAATCCAGAATGAGGTATAAGTACATTAGTTTGTAACGTCATTACAAAAGCACTGATTTCTGCAATGTAAGAAATACATGCTGACCTCTACTGTCTTCTAACCAAAATCCCGTTTTCCTCCTTGACCATTCTAATTCGTAAAGCTCAGTGCTGCAAACATGAGAATCTCCCAGCAGCCAAGTGCCCGGTTCTGCCTTTTGTAGCAGCCAGCAATGACATTTTGAACATTTTGAACCTGGACCTGGCAGACTGGGTTTCATCTCGATCCCTGCATTACAACACAAGCAAGAACATTATTTTCCAGGAGAAAAAGGCTGCTGGTGAAAGTGTACATAATGAAAGGCAGCTGAGCTTGCAGTGACCCCAGGAAAGGATGTTTGCAGCAGGCTGACGAGCCTGCAGAGCTCCATTAGCAGTGCAGGTTCTGCACACGTAGGGGAGGGAAACGGACTCCAATTAATGTGTTTATAGAGGAAAATGCTGCTTCCAGTGTGCTGTTCCCAGCTGAGCTGAGAGTGACTTCCCAAGATAAGACCCTGCTGTTCCTCAGCTCCTAAATAAGGTGAGAGCAGATTGGGCGATGGGAGTTCAGATGGCAGAGGGAATTTGCCGTGGTGAATTTGAAGTGCTTGCGTTGCAGTCTGCAGTGCAGCCTTCACCTGGTTTCTGGGTGCTTTTGTATTTACTGTAAATTTGACAAACCTTGCCCTCTGTTGATAAGGAGTTTCAGTGCTCGGCTTAGTCCACCAATTTCCCCTGTGCTGCCCCAAGCTTTTATAATGTCACATTTACTTGGGTGAGTACAGTGTATTTGTTTGTAAGCCCTCCCCCTGGCAGCAGTGCACGTTAATTCACCGAGCCTGACAGAATGCAAAATTACAACACAACAATAAGAATGCTGTCCCTGTGCTGATGTGTAACTAAAGCATGGTCATCCAGGGAAACTCGAGTTCCCTTCTGCAGGGAAACCTTTTGTGATTCAGAGCAGTTAAACCCACTGGTTATTCAAGCAGGTTAATTCTCTCTCCAGTATCTTCTCTCAGATAGGTATCTTGGGAAGGATCTCTGATGTGGGCACAGTGTGATCTGCATCTACTCCACCTCAGGCTCTGATTTCACAAGCTTAACAAAGCTGGATTGACTCCACGATGGATTTACAGACTTCTAGCAAAACCAACTGGTGCTACAGGAAATGTGGTGACATAACAGGTTCAGCTTGGTCCTGATCACACGCAGCCATCAGAGGATTCACCGGTGCTCTCAGTAGGAGCTGGGTGCTGCACACTCTCTTCTGAGTGGACCTTTTTGGGTTCTCTTCACCAAAATGGGTGCATTTACACTCTGCCTGCTTTAAGCTTCCTTTGGCTCCCCTCGAGTGAACTGTTCCTTCTCATTACCCCCACCCCTGGCTGCTGTGGCTGCTGAGTTTAAGCAGCTATTGTGCCTCATCTGAAGTATGGAATAAGAAGGATGTGAAATGGCCCAGAATGGACAGAGAGGAGAAGTTTAAGAACAAATTGAAATTTGTCTCCTGCCGTATTTCTAAAAGCAAATCTCATCATTCACCACCACCACAACAACAAGGGTGGGATAGACCCCTTCTTTCAGACTGGCTGTGTGAGCTGGGGGTAAAGGTGTTTGCAACCACCCCAGGGGCTGGCAAGGGTCTGTGCTTGCTTGTGAAACTCACTTCATGTGCCTCACGTGAGGCACAGAGGATGGATGCTGCTTAAACTCCAGCAGCCGTGATGTACATTCAGGCTTGTCCCAGCATGCTGCAAAGGAGGTAAAAGTCTGCAGGAGTTCTTTGCTGACAAGGGTTAGGAATTGAACGACTGATTAGAAATGGCTGCTTTTTATTTTTTTTCAGCAACAAAACCTCAGTTTTAACCCGATGGCAGCAGAATCCTGTTGTATAAGGAATCGGCTGCTGCCAGCCTCTGCTCATCACATTCTGCCTCCTGTTCTTGGAGGCCTGTGTTTGCTGACCACAATTACTGCCCTGCACAAGCCCACACAAAGCCGTGGAGGCAAACTGAAGAGGCTGCATGAAGCAGAGGTGCAGTGCCACAAATCCTCCTTTGTGGTATGTCTGGAGACTGGGAAACAAATCATACAAGGGAAAAAACATCCTTCCATTCCATTCCATTCCATTCCATTCCATTCCATTCCATTCCATTCCATTCCATTCCATTCCATTCCATTTCTCTTTTTCATACCTTAGTATTGCCTTTAATTGTGCAGTCATCTGCCTAAAGAGTTTACCTGGCAGGACCGCAGTGACTTCCATTCACACTGGTGGAGCACCAGGTTATAACAGTGAGGTTTCAAGGAGTAAAGAAAGAGGAGAAAATAGTTCGTGGTGTATCACGCATTTCAGAAAAACAGAAACTTCCAAGAGTGTCAAAACTGTTCCCCCTTCGTTGCTCTGACTCTTCAAATTTTTCTCTTGCACCAAAATAGACTATTTGTTTATTACAGCAGGAACTAATATTTTCCCTGTAGCCAGTTAAAAGAAATACATCCTCTTTGTGGCTTTGAAAATCCCTACAGGATTATGAATGAATACTTCAAGAGTGTATTATAAATTCAGACATGTCTATTGGGCTTTCAAGTATCACAGCGGGAGCTTCTTACTGAGGCAACCTGAGGGTAAAGGCTTTCCCACCTTTCCAAAGTGACTCCTCCCACAAAATTTTCTTGGGCTGAAGTTAAAAAAAAACCCCACCACCCTACCTAGTTCAGCTTCTTAGAGCCACTTCATTCTAAGCAGAACTGAATATAGATATAATTTAGTACAATCACATCCCCAGACGTTGCTCTGGAGCCTGCTCAGTTTTCCTGTCACTTGCAGTACCTTGCCCGCTCTCTAATGCAGGTTGTTGTCTGAAACCAACGTGCTTTTTATTTTAAAGTCTAAGCAGGCTGGGTGAGGAGCTTGTTTTGCAGCACGTGCTGTCCTAGATGCGCTCTGAGCACCTGTCATTATCTCCTCCAAATTCCGCTGCAGCTCCCGTTTGCCAACTGGCAGCGTCAGGGGCTGTGACAGCGCTCACAAAGTGGGATCAGACACAGCCCATTTCTCCCATCCCCTGCTGCGAGTGCTGAACCAGCAACTTTGCCGTGTTTTGATCAGATGCACTCAGCACTGACATATAAATCAGGGACAGTGCTGAAGGGAGCGGGGAGGAATCAGCAACAAAGAGGCAAAATCAAGGGCAACTTGGAAGGAAAGAATGGGACTAAAGAGAGTTTTTAAAGCACACGGCTTTGAATCTATATGTACTTACTTCTAAGGGCGATGAGGGGTGTTGCTGCTTTCAAAAGAATTCACATTTTTTCAGGCTTTTGAATGCACATCGCCCCCAGAAAAAAACCTCCAGTGGGCTGAGCCTCAGAATGAAGTACGAGATGAAAATGAGTTTTAGCTGGAAACTGAAGGGCAGTTGTTAAGAAGTCCTGTCAGACAGTCTTTGAAATTTAAGAACCACCTGCAGCAACTGGTGTAGGTGGTACTTGTAACACCGTGCATGATGCTGACTTAATGGCTCAGCAGATGTGCATGGGTGTAACTTCTTCAGACAGAGAGCCAGAAAGGCTCAGAGACACAAAAACACGTCTGTAGGGATGCCAGCTCAAAGGACAGGACATTATTGAGAACAGGTCAAAGAGGATGGTGATCTTCCAAGGATTTTACTTGGTCTGTGAAATATCAGAGGAGAAAAGCTGGTGTCGAGGTGCTCCAATATTGCAGCAATGGAGGAAGTTCTGGGATTGGCAACGGTTCTGAAAACATACAGGACACAGAGGAAGGAGGTGAGGAAGCCTGTTGGGTCTGGGCATGTCCAGTGCCCAGGTGTATGTTCCCAACACTTCACGAGCAGTTTTGTGGGAGTTGCAGCCATTGAGGAAATCGTCTTTCAAAGAAAACTTGGGAGTAAGAGGAATGAAGAAAACTTCCAGAACAAGACAAACTTGTTGCTGCATTGTGCTGCTGTGCTGTTTGCCACGCTGCAATTACAGCTAAATCTAAGGACCTGTATTAATTTTAGCTGTCTAAACTCTCCCTTTAAAACACAAAACCCCTTGGGTGCAGAAGGAGAACATGCATGTGACAACACACACACACATCCAAACTCCTGCACATATCCTCAATTCTAGACATGTACAGAATTCTCCCAAGTCTCTTAAAGTACTATTTAAATAGGAAATAAATAATGTATACAGGCAGCTTTGCAGGACAGTGGTCTAAGACACAGCCACTCCTCAAGCACTTCACAGCACAGTCTGGGGCTGAACTTTGGCAAGGTGTAAGAGAGGAACCTGCAAATCCATGATCCAGCTCTATGTGATTTAAAATCAGCCCAGCAAATGACAAGAAAACCCTACAATTTCATCCAAGTTCGACTAGTAGGCAAAAGCCTACTCTTAGTTATTCCATTTTGCAGTGAACTTCTTGGTCTGAATCCAAGATTTCTACATTTCCATTGATAAAACTGAAGACCAGCTTTGTCTGATGCTCTCTGTCTGGCTTATTAAACCTGCTAATTTGTATTTATAACTATAAATATAGAGATCATAACCCAGGTCAAGCATTTTCTAAAATTCCCTGGTGTAGACTCACACAGTACAATATAACCCTTAGTTTTAGTTGGCAGAAACAAGAATGAAAGCAATAAGATCTTAAGCACTTGAAAAAACAAGATTGTTATCTGGGTTTTTCAATGCTATTAGTGAGAAAAGTAGCCAGCAATATGTAGGTCATCGTCAGTAGCTGCTTTGGTAGCCTGTGAACAATTTAAAGGAAGGAAGAGGTTTCTCTTTGTGGTTGAATAAGTTACTCTATATCCATGAAGGAGCTGTGCCTCACCCCCAAAGGGAGCAGCATTATCAGCAAATGAATGAACAGGGCATTCTGTGTTATGCCAGTAGCACTGTCTTTGAAAACAAGGGAGACAAGGAGAGCAGATTCAGTGTGGCTTTTATTTTCCTGTCTGCCATTGTAACAGAGCTCCTCCATTAACTCATTCCTGTCAGGCTGAATTGAAAGTGACACTTAATAACTTACACCAGCATCTGCTCCCACTCCTGCAGCAGCCGCGGGGCCCTGCAGTGCCTGTGCACAGAGCTGCTGGGTGGGAAGAGGTAGGAGCTGATACTGCCAAAACACTCAGCACAGCTGCAGGAAGAACAAGGTTGTGCTCGTGGGCCAACCAGCTCTTCTTTAGGTCACCTGGAATCTCCAGCTCCTACCCATGCACTGGTGAAAAATCTGCTCAATATAAATATTCCGCTTCAACTAAGTTATCAAAACTTCATTCCTTGCTGATAGCACCCCACTCACTTCATTAAGCTGCACCGAGATTTCCCAGCAGACAGGAGCTGGATCTGAGCTAGAAAAGCAATGAATGTTGGTGTTTGACAGCCATGCACAACGCCTGATCCAGATGTGGCCTCGTGTGCAGTGCAGGAGCTCAGCAGCTCAGCCAGAGACGGGGAAGCTGCGCTCAGCCCCCGTGGTGGGAGCAGCGCTGCAGTGCCGAGCAGGGACCCAGCGCTGGGCACCTGTGCCAGGCTGGGCAGGGCTGGGGCTGGCAGCCACAGCGCCCGGCAGTGCGGGCTGCAGCCGGCTCCTGAGGCCCCTTCCAGTCCCTGGGACGACCCACGGCACCGCCACTCTGTGCTGTGCGATGTGTGACGTGCGATGGCGCGTGACACCGCGTCACCCCTGACACGTGATGGCATGTGATGACACGGGACAGCTCTCACAGGATCTCCTGGCCCTTCTGGAGCCTAGAGCACACTCACTCCACCAGCCAAGGCCTCGCTCTGCCCGAGCTGTGTGAGCAGAACTGTGCCACCACTCGGACACTTGCCCTTGGGCTTCTCCATGAAACCTTTCCGTGCTCAGGTCCAAGCACTGGATCCATAACTGATTTCAGAGCGAGCCTGGTTTAGGTCATTATGTGCCATTGTTAATGAGATCTACCACACTCCTCAGCTGAACTGGTCAGCATCTGTTCACATCACACCTCGGGTAATATCCCAACAGCAGAGGCTGCTGGTGCCAGATTGTGTTTTGTCCTCCCGTCAGTGAGCGGGACAGCAGGTTCTGGTACGGTCACTCTCTTCCCTCTGCCAGGTAGGACAAATCCTGCCTTTAATCACCCCAATCTCAGCAAACACTTGTGTCTGGAGCACTGACGAGCCACAGGATTGCCACAGTGACGGTCCCACAAACCTTTTGGCTGAGTTTTTCGTGTTGTCCTGGTGCTGTTTTTTGTGCTGTGGTTCATCGTCACCTGTGCCCTTTTCTGAAGGGAGGACAAGGAAGAGAACCCTCAAAAGTGGGACGTATTTTCCCAGGGATAATGTTTACTGTTTCACTTGCCTTCCTTTTCCATCCCTCCCCTTATTTCTCTAGATTCTTTTGCAGTGGCCTAGATTTAACATCCTTTTACAGCTGATTCTTGTGGCTGCAAAGCCCTGCTAATATCACATTGTACTAGTCAGAAAAAATTATTTAGGGCAGGGAGGCTGGTTTTGGGCTGTGTTAGCACACAGATGTCTTGAGACAGAACTGAAACTCAGAGGTGCTGCTACAATGTGAATGGTAGCAGGAAACTGAACATTTATATCCATATCTCTGTCACGGTACAGAGAACAGGGAAAGTAAATGTAACCAGAATGTGCAGGGAAACTATTTGTGTGCTCCCTTTATTTCTGATCCACAATCACCCTACTCCCCTTTGCTTTTTCAGACACCACCTACTTCCTTACTTTCCTTTCCTCAGCCTTTCTATGCCCTTGATATTCTTGCTGCTGGATTACGGGTGTACTGTTCTCAGAAGGCAGCAACAGTAATGGTCTCCTGAAACAATTCTTAAAATCATTAGCTAAAAACCCTGCTGTTCCAAAGCAGCCTAAAGAGGACAATTCCCAACCACGGCAGAGTAAGGCCATGCAGGAGGCTGGATCTCTGCTCCACTGGCCACAAGTCCAGCAGAAGAGGTTCCTGGTTGCCCTTGCAGCAGCCACTAATTTCCATGTGCTCGTCACGGATCACCCTCTGCGCCGTGCTGCTGATTCAGTGTTTGCATGGCTCTGCTCTCTACCAGACCTTGCAGCAATTTTGAAAGCAAAACCAATGAAAAACAAACCTTGCTTCAACTTCTTTCCTCTGTTGCTATTTTTAAACCAGAAAATGTCATAGTTCTGCTTTGGGACACAACCAAAATAAAGCAGTGATTCAGAAGAAAATAATAAAGGGGCCAAGAATAAGGGAATGAGGATTTCTGCAGTCTGTTCTAACAGGACACAGAACCACAGGGTAACAGTATGTGGAGGCCAAAAAAAAAAAAAAAAGCCTTTTTTGAAGAACTTGCAAGTAACTCAAGAGCTGGGTTCCCTTCCCTCAGTGCCGTGACTGTATCATCAAAGGGCTTTTTGCATCCATAGCATTCAACAAACGAGCTGGAGAGTCTCAGGAATTTAGATAGCATCCTCTTCTAGGGGTTTGAATGGGGCCTGCTGGATGTGATACCGAGCTTTGTTCCCTGGTAAGCTACAGATCCTTTTCTCTGTTGACGTGAGTGTGTGTGAGCCCGAGAGGCTGCGTCAGAATGGATGATCTCAGCTCCTTGAGTGGCTTCCATTGTATGGGCTGCTCATCCCTCACAGGCTGATTGCGTTTCTTCTGTCCTGGCACAGGGAGCCCCTGTGCAGCACAGACAATACCAGAATAAATAAACACAAATATTAATCATTCCTGGCCTGGAAACTGGTGAGTGTTGCAGGGGACCTGTGTGAAAATGCTGACAAGCAGTGCAGGGGAGTTGGAAAGAGGCATTTGTCTGCACTGGTATCACTTCTCTGTGCTAAATGATTTTGAACAAAGGAACATTTAATCCTCAGAGCTCATATATCTGAGCAGCATCTGATTCGGGGCCGAAGTGGGGTGGACAGGACGGGCTCTCAGCACTTTCAGAGTATTTTCAAGGAGAGAATCATTCTGTCCCCGTTTCAGAGTAACACCAGCAAACCTCAGATTAATCCCCCTGGGGGCTCAGACTGTCTGCACCAGAGCGGGTCAGTCATTGATTACTTTACAAGTTCTTTGCAGCGTTCTAAGGAGAAAACCTTTTAAACCTCTGCTCTCAGAATGGCCCATTCATTTCTTCTCTGGCCCCGGCTGCATGTGTGAAATACCAGTTTGTGCATGACAGCAAGGGCTTTTTGGCAGGGGTATCACACCCATGAGGTACCTCACGTGTGCCTTGCTGACAATCATTAGGATGATTTAGGAAAGAGATTAATCAAAGCAATTTAAAGTGATGTTTGCCAATAAGGATCAGAAGCCTCTCAAACCACCCATCCAAAAAGCCGGTTGGAGCCTCTGCAGTTTACTGACTCCATCCGAATTTCACCTCTCCAAAAACACTCCAGAAACGCGGTGGCCCTCCGGCAGGCACAGGCCAGAGGGGCAGCTCGTGTCCCCGGGCAGCAGGAGGAGGCAGGGCTCGGGCACATCTGCCTGCAGAGGTGTCTCCCTGCCCTGGGGGACACCCGCACTCGTCTGTGCACTCAGGGGCGCAGCTGAGCTGAGGCCGCTCTGCCTCGCTGCCCACGCTGCAGGGGATGGACACAGCTCCTGCCACAAACAAACTTGTTTTCCCTGTAAACAGCCGCAACTCCCTCCCCTGTCTCCAGCAGAGCTGCAGGAGCAGAGAGCGATCCCAAGGGCAAGGCTGAAGAGTTCACAGGTTCTGCCATGGTAACTCCAGGATTTGCTGACTTTTTCTGGTTTTAGCTCAGAGGCTGAACCAGTGAAGCATCTTTGCATTAATAACCTCATTTTAACTATAAGGCAGAAAAATGCAATGAAGTCCCACGTGCTAAGCCAGGCAGTAAAAGAAGCATTTCTTACCTACAGGACTTGACAAAGAGCTTGTTTCAACAGAGCTTGACTCAGAACCTTCCAGTTCACATTTGTGGCTCTACAAAGGCAGGAAAAGCTTCCTGTGAATTGTCTTCTTGAATTGTTTTCTGCTCATAGTAAATCAGTGGCTCTCCCTTATCTCTGGAGCTCTTTATCCAGGGTGCTTAACATGCCACCTTCGAGGCTGCATTGACCACCCTCTGTCAAAAGTTTATACCTTGATAAATAAAATGCACCTGACTGTTAGTACAGATCTAGGTAAGTAAACAAAATATCTTTCTTCTGCTTAAGAGGTTTGGCTGAGCAATCAAAAGTAATTCAGTACCTGTTTAGCCTCAGTGCTGGCTAACAAAAGGCAGATTCCACGCCCTCGTGGAAGAAAGATCAAAGGCTTTCTTGGCATTAATGAATGTTAAGCAAAACCCCCAAATATTTAATCAAGAGGGAACAAAACCTTAAGACTCACGCAGCTGCGAGCATTTTTACAGATTTTCACAGTTCATATTTGAATCATATCTAAGGGTTTGTTACCATATACATGAACAGGATTAAAGTCCCGTGGCAAAGGGTGGGATTTTCAAAGAGTTTTTAAAACTGTCACCGGCGCGAATGGGGCCCAGGTTGGGACAAAGAGGGAAGAGCTATTAGAGGCTGTCACTTCTGAAAAAGCATTTAATGTGATGGAGTGTGATTATGACTCAGAAACACAACGAATGCTTTAGAGGGAGCCAAAAAGAAAAGGATGCCCCTGACTGGTTTTGTAAGGCTGGGTGCAAGTGATACAATAATTCTTTCACAACCGAGGGGCAGTCAGCTGATATCCTGAACCTGAAGGTTTGATTGCCCGGCTTAAAAACGACAACGCACTTGTCACGCAATCACCCTAAACAATTACAGTAATGTTTTATTTTCACTGCAGTTGCGCTCGTGAGCCTTGGTGCTGTGTCAGAATCCACTTTGCAATGACCCAGCACATACAGGAACCCCGGGGGTTCTCTCCCCAGAGGCTTTATGGAAGGGGAGGAAAACCACACAAAACCTGGCCGCTGATCCTGGCCCTCAGCACGAGAAGCAGTCACACTGCACCAGGTGTTTGACCCGTGCTGGGTCTGTACGGACACCACGGCACCGGAGGCGTTTCCAGGGGTGTTACAGGGATTACGCTGCAGTTACTCAGGAGGTGTTTCAGAGATGCTCCACCTGCTCACAGAGGTAATGCAAACAAAGCCAAAGGGGCTTAACCGAAAAATAATAATTAAGTGATAAAGGTGACATCAAAAGGAGCAGTTGTGGATATGACACCCAGCTGGAAAGGCGTTGGGAAACAGAATCCACAGAGAGCCTCGGGAGTGTTTGAAGCGGGGCAGAGGGGGCACCTTGCAAAGGGAGGACACGAGCACACGGTGCCACAACACAACCCAGCCCAGACACCTGGAGATAACCCCTGCAGCAACGTGTTGGTGAGGAAACTGAGATGAGATGGAATTCACCGGCGTGGGCAGAAAGAGGTTTTACCTACCGAGACACAGCACAAGGAATCCACATTTCACCCGTGATACAGGGCAGAAAAGAAGGATTCCAGCTGGGCTTTCTAAGCAGAAGGTTAAGCCTTTCCATACAACTTGGATGTGATGATCCATGCAGCAAAAACAGGGCAAAAATAGAGTTCGGGTCGTTCACCCAAAGGTTGGTAAGGATGGAAAACAAAAAAGAAGCAGCAAAGTTTCTAGGCAATCATCAGAAACCAATGTGGAGATTTCAACTTGGATAGGAGGGGAGCGTCCTCTGTAAAAGCTAAAAAGAAAAACCAACCAAAAAATTCACTTTCTGGTTAAAAAAAGAAAAAATGGAAGTGGAATCAGATGATCATTTCTGCTTTGGCCATCCAGCCTTGGCAATACCAGAGCTGCCACCTTCCTGTCCATCACAGGACAATTATTTATGCTTATGCAAAACCATTAATTGCAAAAGAACCTTTCAAGTGCTGATGAGATCAAGTAATACAGGGCTATGCCTGAAAGTCTAATCTTGCATAGGAGGCTTTAACGACAGTGATGATGCACGAAGTGCAGACAATCATCCTGCTCACCTCTCACAGCCCCAGCTGCGTGTGGAGGACTGGCAGTTAGGAAAACATTATTTATTTAACTGTGCAACTGGTGCATTTACTGTGGAAATTTGTGAGCCAGGGAAGAAAAAAAGCAGAAGATTCTGTACAATTTGTAAGTGTCTACTTTCAAAGTAAACCACATGAAAAATTCATTTAAATATTTTGGTGTGAAATGTTCAGGTGATGAAAATTGGGGAATCTCCTACAAAATCAATGAAGCTTTTCATCAGTTGAATATGCTTTGGTTACCTCTTTACCTTTCTCCTTTTTTTTCTCAATATAGTTGAAACCCAGTATTATTTATGTGGACTGCAAAATGCCCCGTTAATTGAGCAATCACCTGGCAGATGAAATACTAATGTGGATAAAATCAACAAAAAATTACCTGCTAAAAAAATCTTGTTTAACAAATACTTGTGTGAAGTGCTCAGCTTCTTAGAACATAGATGATGTTGAGAATTTTTATTATTCATTATTAAGAATGATGAAAAGAAGAGATATTGCTCTCTTAATCCATCAAAGCCCAAAAGGAATCTGTGTTGTACAGAAAGGGAATAGAAAAACATATTCCCTAGAATGAGGTCAATGTTCGTTCTTGGAGATCCAGAAAATGCACTTTGAAGCACATAATTATGTGTGGGAAATGATCTATGGAACTGCAGAAGCAGAAAAAGTCTCACAGAAGACAGGACGGGTGCCAAGGTCTCAGCAGCACTCCAGGTGTCCGTGGGGCTGCACCCTCATTCGCCCAGCATCTACAGCAGCTCACATCTGAATTCGTAATAGCCCCAATTACCAACTAAATTACCTGCCTGCATATGTAATTAGGGAATCTTCTCAGTGCAACTCGCGTTTCTGTAGTGCTGACAGCTTTCCTCGCGGTGCCCGGGACTTTGGCTGCAGTCTAGCCTGGGAATCCGAGGGCAGAGGGCCTGGAGGTTTCCTTGTGTTGGCTGAGTCACCTTTGGTTCTGTGGTGTCACAGAGGAGGCACTTGAAGGGAATTAGACATTTCCACCTGGGAACTGGTCATGTGCAGGAGCAGAGATTGCCACGTTTACAGATATCACAGAGGAACCCCGAAGATTTCTGCTGCAGGACAAAGCTTAGTGCTGACTCAGAATCTCCACCCTGCCCTATTAAATTCTGTATCACCTGAGTTTAAAGCCACCAGATTGTATCTGCAAAAGGCCTCTGTTTAACCCAAAGAGGAACAGATCAATTGTTTGGTTTCACAGCAGTGAAATGATGGGTATTTTGTTCCAGCAGCTGTCTCACAGGAGCTTTTCACTAGAAAAGGGTGTCAGAGTCACGAGGTCCAAGAAGGTGCCCAAAACTGCCACTCCCTACATTTCCCAGACTACCCACTGCCACACAGGGAAGTTGAGGCCTGAGGGACACATCACAGTGACAGAAAAGATGAAGTCTGTCACAAGCAATTAGTGCCTCTCATGATCAGTGTGTGTTAGATGACTCCACCACATGTGTGCTGAACATACAGGAGGGAAAGGACCTCTGAAAACGCTGCCAGTTTGACCAGAGAAAATTCCTCCTTTCCTGACCCCAAACCAGGCAGTCAGCCTAACTCTGGGTGTGGGAGCAAGACTCATCAGCCAGGCATGTGCACAACTTTAACACCACTTGCCAAATCCACCCTCGAGCTGTGGCCAGCCTCCAGTGCTTCAGAGGAAGATAGAAATGGGGGTTTAGAAAGATGTAAAAAGAAATTTTGGGCTTTCCATTTGGCTTAGTCGTGAGGAACTAGAGACAAAAAACAAGGTAAAAAATAGAGTTCACATTGTACACCCTGAAGATGACAATATTTGCACTCCACTCTGTTTAATTAACAAAAAAATTAATACTTGTGGGTTTAAAATATTACCATCCAAATGAAAAATAATAACAACTAAACAATGTGTTTTTCAGTCAGTTTTGGTTACCCCCAAGGCAAAAAAGTTGTCAAATTTTACATCAAAATGGAAAACATCCTTCCTGTCTCTGACAGTCAGTGAGAATCCATACACCAGGAGGTTTGTAAAAAATAAACATTAAACGAAGCAGAGCTCAAGCAGCTTTTCAAGCCCATTGGGGAGAGCTGTAAATCTTAAAACGCCAGGTGAAAAACCTACCTCAGGGTCCCCTCCTAAGCCATGATCTCTTCCATACACTTACTAAACTTGTTCCATTTCACCTCCTCTTCAGCTTCAGGATGGAAAACACTTCCTGCTCCTCACAGCCCCTCCACTCCGCACAGGAGCCAGAGCAGCCGGGCCCGTGTGTCCTCACTGAAAACATCCCCATTTCTTTCGGCTTTGCTCACCCTGTCTGATGCCCCGTAGCCTGGCCTTTATCCTCCCTGCACGGTCGGTTGTTACCAGATCAGAATATTGATTATAGCCGATGCTGGTTCAATGCAGCCCTCACGTACAGAGCCGCCGTTACCCGGGGGGAAGGCGGCAGGAGGTGGGAGGCTGTTTCAGCCCGCGTGGAAAGACAGCACAGAGGCCGTGAGTGGGTGCAGGAAAGCAAAGCTTGGGTGGAGCAAAAAGAAAGGGGCAGGGTGTGAGCTGAGACGATGGAGGAGCTGCAGGCAAGGGTGACACATTCGCTACAGTTATTACAGTGCTTTAATTGCCCCTCATGCCTGACATGCCCCCAGCACTGCTGCCACGGGCAGAGGCTGATGCGTGGAAAGGGGCATCGCTCCCCTCCCACCCGCGTGTGCTTCAAACCACAGCAATAACTGGTGAATCCTAGAGATAAGCCCCTTCTGCTCACTCACTCCTGCTCAGCCCGAGCTGGGCTTTCTCTGTGTGTTCTGCACTTCCAGCGTCCACGCTGCTCCTCTGTGGGAGCCAGAGCTTGACACACACACTGGGTTTTGCAGGTGTTCAGACCACAGAATAATCTTCTTGTCTTTCTTGTCCGTACTCTGCTCACCAAGGGTGTGTGGCCTAATTCATAGGTGGAGCAGTTTAAAGGAGAAACAGAAACATGGGCCGTTTCTTCCTTTTTCCACTAACAAAATTCCCAACTGACAGAAAAAGATGCTTTTCAGTCATTGCATCAGCCCTGTTTCTGGCTGGCACGGGCACTCCCAAAGCACGGTGACCAATCACAGACTGTGCCAGGATCAGGAACAAAAAGAACTTAGTTTTTTTTTTAAATCCCTCAAATAACCCACAGCATTTCAATAAAATAAATCATGCTCACCTCTTTTCCAACATGTTTTAAAGATTCCTGCTTGGGGAGCAAGAGTTAGAATAGAATATGTAAAGTTTTCTTATAATTTATTATTTTCTTTACGAGGATGATTTACTGTGCTGATGGTATCAGCTGCCTCACATCTCTTTCGTAGTTGTCTGATTTTTAGGAGCTGGGCAGAGCAAAGACTTAAATTCCTGAGGCAGATTTCTGAGATAATCTATGGAAAACGCTAGATTTTGGCAGATGAATCAAACTCCTCCAGCAAAAAGGTGTGACTGTAATGCAGAATCTCTGGACGATGGAGTAACAATCACTAGCAGCAGAAATGATGAACAAAGAGAAGTTGTACTGTAACATCTAAAGCTGAGGTGCAATAATTGCTCCATGAAATGCTAAATGGGGCATGTATGTTACAATCCTATTGTCACAGACAATGTCTGTTATTTTTATTCCCCACGAAATGAAGGTTTGATTGCTCCCAAACCTCGTCAGAGACACTGTTTTATGAATGATTATAAAATAAGAAGATAAAATTCCAGTCACACAATGACATGATGTATTTTATAAAACGTGAGAATTCCGTGAGTCACCAGGCACTCACATATCTTCAATATCCCACGCTCCAGTCTCTTCCAAGCACCTTCCATTCAACCTCCCCTCCTAAAGCCACATCCCTTCTGTCGCTCTGCCTTAGTTTTACTCCCGTGTTTTAGACTGGTCATTCAAGGTTTTGCTCTCATCAGATTTATGAAGATGAAAGAGCCAGCACAGAGGTGAGATATAGTCTTGCCCTTGTACAAAAAAAGCTGGTTCCACTACCCACAGGAATGCAGGAAGATGTGGGAGCCCCGGCAAGACATCAGCTCGCTCCATGAGAGCCAACAAGCCCAGTGGCTTCATGAATGTTCTGGCACTGGAGCACACTGGCCAGATACCATCAGTGAGCTCCAGCTCGTTCCTGAGAGACAGGGACCTCTCCTGCTGTGCTCCCAAAGCACCTGTGGGAACCTCGGTAGTACAAATCTAAAAGATTAAGCCTGCCTTGAAATATGATTTACTGGCTTGAAATATCAACGTGCTCAATATTCACGTGGTGAGAGTTTTATATATTGCCAGATTGTGATGATAGAAAAGGATACTTTGTCATTTACATTTGCTACTCACAGACTACAACTATTTCAGTCCTGTGTGGTTTTGAATAGATAAAATGGAACAACAAGCCATGAAACACTCCTTGCAGTGACCCAGGGTTACTGTGGAGCTGTGGTGTGAGCTGTACACTTCTACATCAGTCACGAGCAGATTCTGTACTTGTTAAAATCGGCTGCAAAGCTGGCACTAGTGCTTCAAAAAGACTGCTTTAGGAAAAATACATAACAGTAGAGCCCCTGCAGCTCTGAGTTTGGTTTTGGTTTGGTTTTTTAAACTTGTGCAAGGAAGAGATCTCATCTACTGAAATGTTGCCTTTTGGTGCGTGTATGAAACAAGAGGTTGAGCTCCAGACCGGGTCAGTGACAGAAACAATCGTACATTTCAAAGGAGCCTCCTGCAAGGCCAAGGAGCTTTCTGTTATGTAAACGACCCCAACTTGTTTGTTTTTGTTGATGTTTTTAAATGCCAAGTTGTAGATATGTCTGTTGTGTTAAACACATCAAACAGGGAACCAGGACATCAGTCTCCGGCGTTCGGAGTTCTGCTGGAGACACGGATAGTTTGCTTAGGGTTGCATTTCAAACAGCAGCTCTTTGATGCTCTAAATGCCCGGCCGAGGAGTCCCCAGTAACACAGGGAGGTGGCAACAGCAGCCAAAGGGCGATCCCTTGCAGGACAGGGACATTACCAGGGGCTGCCAAGCTGAGACAGCTTCTGCCTCCAAGATCTCTTCAAACCGGTACCAAAACACAGACAAGCCCAAAAACTGTCACTGCCACCGCTGATATTTACCCCCTCCACTGCTCCTGGGAGTGATAAACGGGGAAGGAAGGGCAGCTCTGCTGGCCTGCAGGCCGGGAAGGGAATAAAAGAAAAAAGCTAACTGTGGCTGCAGCACGGCCGGGCAGTGCCGGGCGCTGGGCTGGTGCGGCCGGGGCTGGGCACCCCGCGCTGCCCAGAGGAGAGCCCCGGGCTGGCAGAGCGCGGAGAGCGAACGGAGCCACAACTGCGGCAGCTCCAGTGCAAGGTCACTGCGGCGCTGGCAGCCCTCCGGAGCCCCGTGGTAAAGAGAAGACCATTAGTCTGATTTCTGGGCTCCAGAGACACGTGGAATTTTCAGCAGGTGGAGATTTGAGTGCAGAATTTGTAAGATGCAAACAGCAGCCAGAACAGAGTTCTCAAAATAAGTTCTGAATTATTACTGCCATGATTTTGTTTTTCTAGGAAACACACAGTATTTATAGATTAATTGAATATCTTTTTTTCTTTCTTTTAGGGAGTATCTGATCCAGTGAGCACTCACTCTGGCTGTGACTCTGCCTTGTGTGGTGTGTCATGCCTGAAGCCCCGGGGAGGGGAAGACAACCTCACCATGGTTCCACTTCATCCTATTTCCAATCTGTGCCTGCAGGGGACAGGGCGGCTGCTGGACAGCAAGAGCTGAAATCAACACCCGGGCTCAGCCCAGTCCCAGCCTGTCCTCCACTTCATCCTCTAAGTGTGGCAGTGCCCCAGTGTCACTGGGGTTTCTTGGAGTACTTATTAAAAGCAGAATCTGCCCCATGAAGTACCTTGTTCAGAGGTCACTAATCATCAGCAGTCAGTCCGTGTGAAGCCAAATTTGCAAGTTAAAAAAAGGAGTAAAGGACGTGCCTTCTTCTGCCTTAAATTTGGTTTTATCATATCCTGCAAACGAAGGGCTTTGAGGAATTTTCAAAACTGATCAAAGAGCTGTGTACTACACCCCTTCCCACTCCAGACTCTGTGGGCTCTAAGGGTGAAATTTTCAAAGAAATATGCAGAAGAACCTGTTGCCCCAGATAAGTTAATTAACAAAGCCAGTAATGGCTGGAATTCTGAATTTGATTATTCTTCAAACCTCCTCTTGCCACTGCATTGTACTTTGTTTCAAAAACCATACACTGACAACTTCGGTTTATCAAAAGTTATAACACTGTAACTCTCTCCTAATTGGTAAGATAACGTGCCTAAAGATGGATAACCAGATTCCACTCTAAATATTGATACAGTTACCCAGGATAACCAGGGAAGCGTGGAATCAAACTCCTGAATGCCTTTCTGCATCTGTGAGGAGAGCAGAGGGTCAGAGCAGTGCAGTGGAAACCAAACTCCTGGGCACCAGATCAGATTAATGTGCAAAAAATAAGCAGTTGAGTTTGTGCCTCTCTAGCCTTAGGACTCACACAAGGCCAACTCCCCTGAGGCAGTTTCCTCCTTCCTCCTCTCCTGCGGCTCTGTTCTCAGCATCTTTAGCCTGTTTACTACCTATGCTCAATTTTCTCTCTCCTGTCTTTTCTGGAGGAGCTCAAAGATTGCAAAGTTTCAAATCACTCCATATAGACACACTCAGTGTTTATTTTCTTGTGAAATTTGCTATCAAAGACAACCCTACAGCATCCAAGATTCAGAAGTCTCTTTCCCACAGTTCTGCTTGTTAGATATGCAAAGGAGGTCCTTGAAGAGCTATTACAGAGTGTGAAAAGAAACATAAAATTCGGTGCACTCTTGGTGTTCCTATCTCAGCACCGAGACTGAAACAAAGGCAAAGCGACTCCCCTACAACACCACAGCCTCTGTTGTCAGTAGCAGGATCCGAACGTTATCAAATTTCTGCGGTGATCACAGGCCGGTTTTGAAACTTGTTTATAGGGCCACAAAGAGTCAAAATCAGCCCCCTTTGTGATGTGGTTGTCAGTGCAGCACTGCTATAGCTGGGAGCAACTCCGGATGTGAGGCTGAGGGCAGCTAGAATGTTCCTGTCAGACCAGCTGGGTATAGCTGGGAAAAGCTCACCAGCTTTGAGGCAAACAAACCTTTCCTCAGGCTAAAAGCTTTGGAGTGAAAGGTGGGGGGTTTTCCCCCCTGTTTTATCAATTGATCAAATGTTCTCTGTCCCTTTCCTGTTTTTTATTTCACACAGGCATTAGTCTCAGATAAAGGAACTATAAAATAACAAACATACAAGACAGAACCAAACAATGCCTGTCTTCCACAAAAGAGCATTTTTAAGCTTAAGGCACCTGCTCAGAACTGGCAGTCTCTTCTTGACAGTCTCCTGTGTTCATCAGCACCTTTGGTAGCTCAGAACTTTGAACCTCTGTTTCTTACCACAGTCTTTACCCAAAAAGAGAGATAAAACACAAGTTTTGAAATCTCTTTTCGTTTCTGTGGAACAGAAAAAGCTCAAAGCAGTGGCAGGTAGCGGCCAGTAGCACAGAGAGCTGCGTGTGGGCAGATTAGAGACTGAAGGGATGGGATCACTCGAGAGGAGGGGAAGAGAAGCCAGGCACATGCAGATGATGAAAGACTGATCAGCAGTGGAGGAGAGGGGAAGGGGAGCAGAGGTGCTGATCAGTGAGGAAAGGAGCAGGCGAGGTGCACAATGTGGGCTCCACTCCAGATGTTGCTGCTCCTCGTTAGCTCCCGGGGATGCCGCAGGTCTGAGCCCCTCTGGAGAGGCAGAGGCAGCAGCAAAGATGGGAACTGACTGAAGGATCTCCGAGGAGCTGCCTTGCCAGCAGGAAATGCAGATTTATTAATACTGAGCATTTTGCAATAAATATGTGTTCTCAAAAAGCCTCAATATAGTAAAAAAAACCCCAAAATAAATCATTCCAACGTTATCAACACCCAGTATTGCTGAATTTCATTTTGAAATGACAGGTGGTTTTGCAACATACTGGGTTTTGTCCGCTCTAACATAGCAGCGCATTTTGAAAATATAATTGCAATCATTTAATTCACCAACATTTTTTCCTGTACCATGAATTTATGTCACATTGGGATTTTCAAAAAAAGCTCTGATGTGAAAAAGAAAAATCAAAATAATGACTTTTCTTGCAGCTCATGTATTCCCTGAGATAGGAAGTTTGATTCAAAGCATACACTGAATTTAGCTGGACACCCATTGACTTCAGTGGAGCAGATCTATGAGGAGATCTTGAAGAATGGAAGGAAAAAACTAATGACAACAAATTGAAGGAATTCCTCTTTAAACAATGCCGTACAAACACACACAAGGATCGCTCAGTGCTGCCTTTGAGGTACAGCTCCCCAAAGCTTTAACTTTGCTGCTACAGGAAAAGCAGCGCTGGGCCCCCCGGGCAGCTGGGCAGGACCCACGTCTGTTCTCAGAGCACTGGAACTGCCTGATCACACCCTGCTGCCTGCTCTGGGAATTCACATCTGCACTGGCAAGGCCGTGCCAAAGTCCTGCCTCACGACATGAAATAACCATGGGCACTCGTCTCCGCGATTTGTTGTACCACCCTCGGCGAAGTCAAAGCCTTGTTTGTGCTGCTTTCCTGAAATATCCATTCCACCTCACAAGGAGGACCTGAAGCTATTCAGAACAGCATTTACTGAGCTAAAATCGGATCTACCAACCCAGGACCTGCTTGTTTCACAGAGCTGATCCCGTGTCTCTTCTGCATAAACGTGTGAAGACGCAGCAGGCTCGAGCTGCACAGGCCCAAGGGCGACATGTACTATTGTCTGGACAAAAAATAATTGAAACCCGGTTAATATTAGCACTCAGGCTCATTGTAACTTGTGGCTCCCTGAAAATAAAGCTTTTGGAATGGGGACGTTGATACAGCCTTAACTGTTAGAGCACAAACACTGCCACTGAAATACAGTTCAGAGTCAGCTCCATCAAGGAGTGTTTTGTAAATGAATAACGACTTTGCTTAAAGCTAATCAACATCAAGTGTGTTAAAAAAGATGAAATAGTGCTGGAAGGCAGTGGGAGGTAGAGGAGCCTCAAAGTGCAAACAGGTGCTGATCTCCCTTCAGGGGGATTGAGTGGCACGGACCTTACAGGGCTGTCACTTCTGATCAAAGCAAGCTCCAAGACCACATAATCACCATCAGCCACCTTTTAAAGGATGCCCTGATTTATCATCTGTCACTGTTAATAACTTGGCTACTCTGTCTGAAATACTTAAAAACATTACACGAGGATAACATTTCAAAAATTTTTTAAGAAATGTGTAAATGTTTTAAACTCAACTGCACTGGAGCTCGTCCTTTGAGGCCATCTGTTGCTGGAGACCACCTGTCATCAAAAGCCCACCTGAGCACGTAATATCCCATCATTACAGAACCATCCCCTTGAAGCCAGGGGTGGGAAGGGCTGGGGTGAGCAGGGTGTGTCACAGACACTGCTGTTCCTGGGCTGCTCATGCACACTCTGGAGCTGTGGGATGACAGCCAGATGTGAATAATGGCTGCATAATAACAGACACATGAAATGCTGTTTGGGCAAAATCTGATAAGAGATCTGAACATTCCTGGACTGAGCCCCTCACATCCTTTCGGCTGTGCTGCTCCCACTGCGCTGCTCAAAGTGTCCCAACATGTCAGGTCTCAACTGAACCCTGCAACTACTGAGCTTAATTATATTTCTGTTTATGAGAAGCATCAGCATTTCACTGAGAAACAAGACTTTTACTATCGTAATTAGAATTTTGTGGGGTTTTGCCCTGAATCCCATTTTCCCCTGCTGATCTCGTACTCTTACCTCATGAATCTCTCTTCAGTAAATCAAAGTGTCCTACCAAATGCCTTTGCCAGAAAAAAGAACTTTCTGCCTTTCTTTTACCTGTACACAAGCCTGTGGCAAACATCTGGTTCTTGATTTACAATGTATGTACACACCAACAGAACGCATTTCTTTTAGAATTTTTATCTGATAAATGCCACTGGACATTTCTTCCTCAACAAGTTTCCTATGGAGTGACTGGATTGTTAAAATAACCACATACAGATACTTTTCCTAAAAGTCTGAGATAAGCAAATACCTATTGGGCCTTGACAGTAAAGAAAAATCCTATAAAATTCAACAAATAAAAATACAAATATGATTTCACTAAAATTTAAAATTACTGTGAAAAATAAAGAAGTTTAATATTTTTGAGATGTTGTCTTAATGATTTTTAGTACCATTATCATTTAACTAATATGCAGCCTTCTAAGACAAGAATACAAATCTGTGTTAATTATGAATAATGCTGTATTAAATGAAGTGTTTTGAAAATAAGAATATCACTTTCCCTTGACAGTAGTAAGCTTCCAATTCCTTAAGTAGCAACTTCAGTATTAAACTGTTAAGATCGTTAGGAGTTATGGGACAGTCAGAAGTACAATTTCTGAATTAATTCATTCTCAAGATGTCCTTAAAGCCAATCATTGCACTCTGCTGCATTTACAGTGCACTAGCCCTGATGTAAAGAAATCAGCATCATTACGTCCTTGCAGAATCTCATTTGCTTACCAGTAACCCCCCTAAATAACTCCTGAATAACTGCAAACGTGAAATAAAACCTGAGCACTTGGTTTACAGTTTAGCAAGAATCTTTGTAACACGAGGCACCCAGCCAAGCACTATTTGGCATTTTCACAGAAGAAGGTGCAGTTCTGCTCTGGCGACAGCGAAGGGCCTAAGCTGACAACTGAATAAACTCAGAACGGCAGCAGGGACTCGGCCACTGCTGAACATCTTTCTTCACTTTTTTTCCCTTCCAGAATTCCAGATAGCAGGCTGTAAGAACTCATCATCACCAAGGAAAGCAAATAATATTCCATAGCCTACAAAAACAGGGAGATGTTTATTTCAGTGCCTAATGCACGTTAGAGCGAAGCCTGAGGCCATTCCCCAAACAAACCTGTGCCTGGTGGAGCCAGCACTGACCCTTGTGTCAGAGATGAATTTCGTGTGGGGCACACACGTCCCTGGCGAGGTGACACGCACAGTAACTAAACACACCCCCGAAGGGTTCCTGCAGCAACCTGCAACGCTCAGGTCATTTTAAAACTCTGCATTTCTCGGGATCTAACACCATGGATTTAGCCAGAGCACACACAGACACACAGGCATTAATTCAGTAGTTTCAGAAGTGGATTTGTTTTGTGCAATGTCCTACTTTGGCTCCAGCACAGTGTCCTCTGACAGGATTAACTTCCAGGCCATCTCAAAGCTGTGTGTCAAACTGTGGCACACTGGCACAAAAGAGCAAAAAGATCTTTTCTCTTCCCCAAAAGATAATTTTTATATCAAAAGCTGCTTTATGTATGTGCACTTTAGACATAAAGATTATTAATAATACCTGCAAGATCATTCCTGTCACTCCAGTTCCTAGTCACTGCTGGGAACACTGAAAAAGAGTACAAGGCACAGATTTATCTGTCACACTGCACAGATAAGTTGAAAAACCACACCACTACTAAAGAACCTTTTGTTGGGAAATTCCCAGCCACAACATGACTGTCACAAGGATCCTCAGTCTCCCCAAGCCCATTAAGACCTCTGTTCTCTCTGTGATGAGAGCCCTGACAAAGGCTCTTCTAGAGCAGCCTGTGTGAGGTTCTCCCCCTGCCTCACCAGCTGATCACCCAGCCTGGTCATCAGCTGGAAAACTGCACGGAAAACTTCAGGTTCACACAAAACCATACTCCACTAAAAACTTCTTGGAAGTGTATTTACAATTTGAGCTCCGTCAGGTAACTTTCCTGAAAAGCAGCACTCAAATCCTGCATTTGTACTTCCCGGTCTTCCCTAAGTCTTCCCACAAATGGTGATACTTCAGTGGTGTTAGCAAGGGGGAAGAATTCCCTGAGGGGCAGAGCCTGAATTGTGCTCCAGCAGCGTGGAGTGAGCCAGCGATCTTTAACATGCTGAACGTAGCCTATGCAAATTTCAAAGGGGTGTTAACCGAGGATCATTGTTGTAATCTCAGTGCTTTGTAAACATGGTGCTGCTCTACATCACTGCAGCTTTTTGTATCACTAAAGCTTCTTCCCATTCCGTTTTCTCAGTTGCAGAGGATCACAGAAAAGTACAACTTCAAAATCCATTTATTTCATTCCAACTCGCATTTTCTTTCGAGTGAATTCCTGTTCTCTCTATTTATACTCTCAGGCAAGTATAACAACAACTATTATATTCAAAGTGTGCTTCTACCAAATAATCCAGGAAACAAGTTTATTAACTGCAAAGCACATCAGAGAAAGTTTAGAACACACAAAATTATCAAACTAAAGAACATATTTTATTTTTAATAAAATAGTGGAGCATGAAAAATAATTGTATATTACAAATATATACAGCACAAAACTGTGCACCCTCAGCACAGTAAAGAGCATCACTCTATACAAAGCTTCCCTTTGCAGAATCTAGTGCTTCTTGATCTATTCATAGTGAGAATTTGTTTAACAATAGAAAGAGTCAATAAGCCCTTTGGGTCTCTTTGAATTGATCCCCCCCTTTTTTTTTGCACAAATCAGTCCAAACGTGTATAACATTGGCTTGATTTCCATTAAAAAGCCACAAAATGTAACACTAAAGGGTTTCTGAGGACTAGACCTCTTAGTTCTTTTGTTAAGAGATTTCTTTTGTTGTCTTTATGTACAGCAAAATACTTGTTTCTCTTTTCATGTCATGGTAAGAAAAAAAAAATGTATTGCACATTATTCTTATTCACAAAGTTTGTGTCTGGTGCAGGAAGTTTCTCTTTTGGTGAAAGAATATCGGTGAGCATTACAGATCGAGCCTATTTTTAGGCACTCCAAACCCAGTGGGCTGAGAGGAGTTGTAAAGGGTTTTTAAGTTAGCAAGGAGGTTGCTTTCCCAGAGAGCATCCTTGCCCAGGACAGGCCTCCTCGGGCCCTCCGTGTCCCTGCAGAGACAATGCTCACTCGGGCACTTTAAAAATCAAACTATTGCTCCAGAAAACTTGACTATACCTTGTTACTCAGAAAGCTGAAGAAAATCCAGCCCAGCTACAAGAAAAAGTTAAATAGGTGTTGGCTGTTGTGTTTGGTTTTGTTTTTATGTTTTCTTTTAATCTGAGGGATGGATGTAATTCTTAACTACAAATTAGTAACAGAAGAGACTGTTTTAATTCACAATATTTCTTTCACTGAAAACCTTTCCATGAGTACGTTTACCTTCAGTTTTTCACCAGGTCTTGAATTCAGCATGATACATTTTTGTGCCTTGAGATATTAAAGTGTCCTGACAAAAAAAGCACCATTCGTTTTTTAATTTCTGACTGCTACTTGGACATTTGTAAGTCTGTAAGGTGAGATACAGTCTTTTCTAAAACCTGGTCACACACAGGTGGGCGGCTGTAATGTTGATTCATACTTTGCAAGGTGAGTTTTCTGTGGATGTTGAGGTTTTTTGTAGATTCCACTACTGGTAATAACACTTGCAGGTTTTCTCCTACTTCTCTTCTTTAATCTCCGACTGCAAACATTTTGCCAGGATTGAAGTGTCTTGGAAGTCCAGATCCACATGCCGCTAGTAATGCCCACAACTAATAACATAAAAATTTTGACCATAAAAATTTCTACTGCTGGGATGGAGTTATTCATCATGCAGTCTAAATTTTTAGTCTGATTGTTCATCTTGCATTTCTGTTGGGTTGCCACAATTTTCCAGTAATCCATGTTCAGTCTCTCATAAAAATAGCAAGCTATCACACAAGTTGCAGGCACTGTATACAGGACTGAGAAGACACCAATCCTGACCATAAGTTTCTCCAGCTTGTCGGTGTTTTCTCCACCTGTTTTCATCACCCTCCTGATATGAAAAAGGGCCACAAACCCGGAAAGAATAAAAGAAGTGCCAATGATGAGATAACAAGCCAAAGGAATGAGCACAAACCCCGTCAAGGCATTCACATCCATGCTGCCGACATAGCAGAGCCCTGTCAGCTCGTCTCCAGCCACCCTTCTCATGACCAGGATCATGATGGTCTTCACGGCCGGGATGGCCCACGCTGCCAAGTGGAAGTAGCTGCTGTTGGCCTCGATTGCTTCGTGGCCCCACTTCTTCCCAGCCGCCAGAAACCAAGTCAAAGTCAGGATCACCCACCACAAGGAGCTCGCCATACCAAAGTAATACAGAACCAGGAACACGATGGTGCAGCCAGTGCTCTCCAGCCCCTCCTGGATGACATAGAGCTGGCCGCTGTCCCTATCACAGGCAATACTCTCAGCACCCGAGAAGAGGCGGATGATGTACCCCACCGAGTAGACACAGTAGCACATGGAGAGGAAGATAATGGGCCTCTCGGGGTACTTGAAACGCTGAGGATCTATGAGAAAAGTGAGGACAGTGAAAGCACTGGAGAAGAAGCACAGAATGGACCAGATGGCAATCCAAATGACAGCAAACTGTTTGTCATCCCTGCTCCAGTAAACATCAACCCCTGGCGTGCAGAGCGGCGCGCAGGAAGCGCTCTTTTCCACATGGTGGAACTTGCCAGGATTTTCACAGGACGTTCTGCTGAGGCTGTCCTTGTGCTGCTGCAGATCGTGGCCGCTGCTGGGCCGCTGGGGACGAAACATGGGTGGCAGCATGCTGGAGCCCCTGGGTGGCTCATCCGAGCCGTTGTTGGGAGCTTCCATGCACAGGTAATTGGGGTCGTTCTTGTTGGGCAGCTTGCTGCAGTCCAAGGAGTCTGGCCACTTAAAATTGAACTGCTCCATAATCGGGGAGCACTTCAGCCTCGCCTGCTCGCACATCACCCTGCAGGCCGGGATCGGGGTAGAAACCTGCTCCGTGCACATCGGGGCATAGAGGGAGCACAGGAAAAATTTCAGATGGCTGTGGCACCCGTACTCCACCAAGGGGGCAAACTCGTGCAGCTGAATGGCAGCTTCCCTTTGGTTTTCGTGCCCCATCAGGTTCGGCATCCTCGTCATGTTGTAGCCGATATCCTTGCACATGGGGATTTCTATGGGCTGGCACCTCCCGTCGCCGGGGCGGTCGATGTCCATGGAGCTGATGGCCGCGCAGCAGCCGCTGAGCCAGCAGAGCAGCAGCGCGGTGCGCCCGGCGCTGCCGCCCGCCGGCCCCATTGTGGCGGCTCGCGAGCGGCCGGAGCGCGGCCGGGGCCGGGGGCCGAGCGGGGCGGGG
>VZRR01009225.1:721606-755821 GCA_013398015.1 Oreocharis arfaki
TGCCTTGCCCTGCCTGGCCCTGCCTTGCCTTGCCCAGCCCTGCCCTGCCCTGCTCTGCGGAGCCTCTGTGCCAGGCCAGGCTGTGTTGGGCTGGGGTGGCTCCCGCAGCTCCTCCGGGCTCGCGGCCGGGCAGCGGGGTCACTGAGCAGCGCCCCGAGCGCTGTGTGCACGCCCTGAGCACAGAGCAGGGCACGGCAATGGGCCGGCGCTGCTGCGGGAGGAGCGGCGCTCCGAGCGCTGTGGGTGCGGCCGCACGGAGCGGTGTGCGAGCCATGCCCGCACACGCGTGTGCCCCTCTGCACGGGGCTGTGACACTGCAGGACCCCCGCCTCTGGGTGCGCACTCAGCGCATCCCTCCAAACCCAAGGCCAGCCCTCCTCAGTTCTGCTTTGACTCCGCAAGTGAACTGCTCAGCCTTTGTCCGTGGAAAGCCGATTCTTGGACGCAGATTTATTTATACATCAATAGCAAGAAGGCTAACTGAATTAACTGTTTACCTAAACATTATAATGGAGGTGCCCATAGCACATGTACAACCATGTGTGTTTTATAAATAAATACCTATGTGCACATGTGTCAGGCTCCGAAATGCCTGCAGGGGCTTTTGCTAACGGTGAACTACTTGTAGATACTTGAAGTTCTTGCTAGTCTGGGATTGATTATGTCGTGCTTATTAAAGTGGTTTGCAGCCTTTAACTGGTAAATATAATTTTAAAAGGGCAGGACAATGTTTTGAAAATAGTTGGTCACTGCTTTGCACAGGCATAACTCCGAGAGTGCAGTTTCATTTATCTTACCAAGTATTAACTGAACTACTTTTCTTTACATGGGTTTAGTACAATTGTGTCACATGACATCCTTCAAGTACTGGTGATACACAGATAAAGAACAGGAAACTAAGGGATACAAGGAAGGTTAGTGGAGAAAAGTCATGAAGAGAAGGCAAATGAGCTGTATTGAACATGTACTTTATACACAGAATTAATGATGGTTTGTACAAAATTGTACTCTAAGAAGGACAGTCTGGAAATTATAAAACTGCCCTCTTTGGCAATACTGATCCTTGTTTCTTTGATGTGTGTCAGCACAGAAGATTAGGTTACTCCTTAAATTACACACAAATAACAATCAGACATTGTCACAACAATCTCGACGTCGTCATCTTTTCCATTGTAATATTCCACTGCATTGGTTGGCAAGCTACCACCCAGATACCAAAGTACACACTCCTAATGATGATGATTTCAAGCTACTTATTTTCAGTCTGCCTGATTCTCTTGCTTTTTGCCTCTTGCTTCATTAAGTGTTCCCATATATAATGAGAATGTCACAAGTGTAAAATACTAAATTTCTGATTTCATAGCATTTGGTGTTTTCTTTGTCCAAGCATAATAAAGGAGCAGACCCAAGGGAAGCGTGAACCAAGCACTGCAAGCTCCACGAGCAGGCGTCTTCTGAGGAACCAGGATGGCTTTCAGACAAAAAAGGCCAAATCTGCTGCCATGGAAGTCAACATCAGAACTCCTGCTGACTTGCAGGGAGTCAGCACTTTGTAGCTGGAGAGGTCATGGTCAAATGCAGCTTTGGTGCCTACAGTGCCACCACAGCTCAAGGGCGAGTGGCAGATCCCAAAGAGCAGAGCATGCAGCTACCCTTGCAGGCCACAGATTGGTTCTCTTGGACACAAACAAGAACCTCTGTCTGTGATGCTTGGCTTAGGACAGATGGTTATCTCTGGAGACCAGTAGGAAAAATGGTGTCTTTATCTTAATCTATGGATAAGATTTAAGGATTCGAAATAGTTTCCATAGTTACCTTCAGTCACAGGTCATTAATCTGATCAATATTTAGATCAATATCTGAGGTCATTAAGGTGTATCTTCCTCCTCCTACGGTGTTTAATCAGCACCGGTTTGTTCAGCTGGGTGGGACAGTTCATCCTCTGTGGCAGTGACACAGATGTGCATCATCCTGAAGTGACAGGAGAACCCAAGTAATGCAATTCATTATCTACAATTGTTTACTGGAGTTCTGGCAGAACTCATCTACTGTAAATTCACATCATCTCCCTGTAAGGGCCTGAACAAGGCCTGGGCATCCCTTGAGCTTTTTCTGTAATGCCAAAGTGAAGCACAGTGGAGAATTTCACCATAAGAAATAGGGTCCCTCTTACATTCTGCCTCTAAAACAGAATATGTTAAAAAGCAGCCATTCAAAGTCCATGACATAAGTGTGAAGTTGCTCCAGAAATCCTAATTTTGTTTGGTTACGTACACTAGAATTTGCTTTTAATGTTTTCACTGTCCTTGGCTTTGGGTTTATTAAAAATTCAACTTGAAATTCAATTAGATGATAGTTTATGTTCCTGGAGTAAATACAGTTTTAGCATCAGATTGGTTACTTACTTTCAATTTTACTTTGCCATGTCAAACCAGTGAAATAATATAGTTACCATAATCTCCATTTCTACTTGCCCCAGGTATTCCTGCAGAATCTTTCTTTCAGTCCTAGAACCAGTGTTTATAAAATGCTCTGTCAAAGGTAAAGCAGAGGATAGACACATTCCTTCTCCACTCTTATGATGGATGCTTGCTGACATAGGTCATAAACTTTATAGCATTCGTTCCAAACAAAAGCCTGCTATTATGTACTGGAGGTTACCTGTAACAGGGGAAAGGGAAGAGGAATACTTGCTCTTGTTCCTATAGTTCAGTTTGATTTTATTACCATTCTATTACAGTGTTTGGGTTGTTTGGGGTTTTTTTAAGAGGAAAAGAAAAGAAGCACGGACTTAATTTTGTTCAGCCTCTAATCCCTTGCCAAATGAGTGAGCTGGAAGCATTTTATACTGACAAAATATGTTCTAAGCTGTCAGAGTTCTGACTCATTTGCTGCTGTCCAGTCTCCCTTGAGAAACAGTTTACTGTAGCCAGGGCAAGTGTTAGTCCTTGCAGTATCTGTTAGTCTTCCTTATCATGGAGGTACTTTGAGCCTGGCATCTCCCTGCCCTACGAGATGGCAGCACAGGAGAAACCCGAGTGTGTGGTGAGTCAGGTAATCAATCAGTGCAAACAACAGGGCCCTACAGACAAGATTTAATAAGAAGAATGAATGGAGCCAGCTAAGCCCCCAGGGACAGATGAGCCTACTTCTCATTTTCTGTTTATTAAAGCCATTCATATCAATTTGTCATGTGGAAGCATTTAGTTCATTCAAGCACAAGTGTAATTTAAAAGTCTTATTAATAATACTTTAAATACAGACTGTCAGATTCCTTCCACACAGGTGATAAGGGAACCAGAGTGGCAGCTTAAGATGCCAGTGCAAGATGTACTAAACAATTGCTCAAACTTACTTTTTCTGGAAATTATCTGAAGCCAGTGCAGTTGCAGAAGGCACGGATTTAGGAAAGCACTCCAAAGGCCAGATACGAACTTCTCTGAAGCTGCTGGGTTTTTCCCTCAGTTTTCTGAGATTTATCTTTCTATTTGCTCTAATTGGCTGTGAACTGATTTCATGAAACTTTGTAAGAGGTCCTGGAAAACCCAAAAAGTTTGTTGGATTTTTTTCTCAGGAGTGAGAAGCACCTTGCAAGCTTTTCCACTCCTGAGACCAGAGGATAACCCATTCTGGCTGAGTGCACATGCTGTATTTTGCATACCCACTGCAGGTCTCCTTATCCACGGAGCTGCACGGAGCCGAAGAACAGACCTGCTTCACCAGGCAGGACTAAGTCAGACCATTGGCAGCTGTGGGCACTGCTCTCAATAGAATGCTCTTTTTGAGGCTTTTAACAAGGAAATTTATCAAACAAAAGAGTAAACTGCTGGGGAGCTAGCCCTGGCAGGCTGTTTTTCTGCATCTGTCTTTGTGCAAATGTTGTATTTTTATGAAATTTGACTCAGTGTTCTACCTGTCTCTGCAATGAATTGTGCCTCTGGGCTTTATCCAAAGCCTGCTGAAATGATGGGCTCTTCATTTCCTTAACTGCCTGCAGTTCAGAGCCTCTAAATGTCCATTTCAGAGAGTGACAAATGTCTGTTTGTGAACTCTGGGAGTGTAATTGCCAAAGAGCAAGTTGAGATGCAAAAGAGAAGTTTTCTTGGTGTGGCCTTGGCTTTGCCTTACCCTCTCCCATTCATCACCAGTAATCCAGACACTTAGCCCTGGCATAACATCCATCTTCACATATGTAATTAGTATCACACCTACAGGCTCTGTTTCTTTTAAATAATCCTTTGATGAATACTAGAGATATTAAGCATGTTATTAGAAGGAGATGGTGCTTAGAAGAAGGGAAAAATGCTGTGCTTCCTGACTGCTTTGTTCTTTTGAATTATTGCCTGGTAGAAAAAGAAAACAAAACCTTTTCTATCTCCCAAAAGAATATACAAAATGCTGCCACAGGTTGGATCAAACTGTTTCAGGTTCCAGTAGTTACTAAGAATCTAAGACAGAAAGGAAAGGCAACCTCAAACTCTCAAAATACTCAATAAACTCATGGGTCAGGACTTGCTCAATACACAACAGCCTATAAACCCCAAGGCTGGGAATTGAAACAACCTCTTGGTATGAATGGCCAGGCCAGACCTCCCTCCTTAACCTGAGCAACTACAGTACCTGGTAAAGTTTTATAGCCCTAACAAGACCTTTAACAAATTAAAGCCACTGGAACCAGGACTTTGTTCTTTCTTTTCAAGCTCCCCACCTTCCCAATCCTACCCAGAAATGCCACTGCCCAACGGATGGTTTTAATTCAGGCCCCAGAATGGTACAAAGCTTAGTGTTCACACAATAAACCTTTCAAAGAAGAATTTAGGTTTACTGGAGCTGTTTAACTGTTGTAGAAGCTCTGCCGTAATAAATAAAGACTTCTGTCATTTTTGTATCTTTGTTATAATTGACTAAATCTATTAGAATATATTCATAGCCGAGGGAAGACTGGGATCCCTGTGACTGCACTTACATTTGCATTATTTATGTAGCAACAAGAACTAGATAAGGCAGAGAAATAAGATCCTTGATCATCATCTCCTTTGATCATCCCCCTTCCCCCACTGCATGCACAGAGCATACCATGGAGGTACTCTGGTTCAGAGCTGCAGTTCCACGGAGCCCTTCCAGGAGCACCACACCAAAATGCTACATTGGAGCCTTTCCTGTGGGGTGATTCTGTTGGCTGTGGCAACACCAGTGCCCGCTATCAGCCAGGGAGCTGCTGAGCACACACGTGTGCAGGGTAAGCCACCCTGGGCTGCCTTCCTGCTCGGGAAAGGGGCACTTGGCGTGCACTGCAGGCAGGAAAAGGAACACAAGTGATCAATCCAAGGTCAGTCTAAGCTGCTCAGGTAGGAAAGCTGTGGAGCTGCCTCAGTTCAGTTTACCCTCACAGACAGCAGCTCTCAGCACACACCCCAGCTTCTATCTGCTCTTGCTCTCCCAACGAGGCAGGGATTCCTGGGCAGTACTTCCCACAGCGCTGTGAATGTTCAGTCACTTTCTCTCTTTCTTTCCTCTAAGAACTTTCTGTTTTCTGTGGGCTTCTACTGATTAAATTCCCAGCCCAAGAGAGAGGCCCCCAGAACACCAGCAACGATCCAAGGAAGCCCCTTTGCATACAACTGTGAGAAATACACAGCAAGGATTCTGCTTCACTCTCAGTCTAAGTTTCCACTGAAAATCACATTTCCTAAACTGTTTTCTCAGTCTGTTCAGGAAAGCTCTTGGGTTTAGTATGAAGCTACCAGAAGTAGAAAATTGGTACCAAGACTTTGCATACTTAAAGGAAAGGGAAAGCACATTCACATCCATAATAGGATGGAAACCATGGCAGTGAGCAGAAAGAAAATGCTGGGAAAATCCCTTCCCATTACTTGTATGGGGATTTGGGTTTAGTTCTAGACAGTTTCTCGAATTCATTGTCAGGTTTGGCATGTGCCCTTCCGTTGCTTACACAGGAGTCCAAGAATCAAACAGAAATTCGGAGGATGTTGCGCTTGGAATCAGCCCCCGTTTGTTAGGGAGCTTTCATGGTCCAGGTGTAAAATCTCCCATGAACATTAGACATAGCTCAAACAGACAAAACCACCCCTGCTCTGACAAGCTGTGAACCACGAGGCCACAAAGTACAAAGAAGCAGCTTCTGACATCGAGACACATGGTATTCTTAACTGACACCCATAAAACTGAAATTAGTCAAAACACGTTCTTCACCAAGGCTTGGAGCTTGGAGCATTTACTGCACACTGAATAAAAATCCCCACAAAAGAGAAAGCTTCAGTTCATGAGACTAAACTTAGAAATTATATTCCTGAAATATCCTCACTGCAGGCTTAAATTTTATTTAATGCACTTTGAAGGCTCTTCCTTGACTTTGGTGTTCATTCTCTGAAGGGTGAACAATCTTTTACTCCCCTAAAAACCATAGAAAATAACAGTATTCAGGACAAAGAGGGGAAAAAAAGGGAAGTTTTTGGGGTTTCTGCTCATTAAAACTGCAGGACTGACAAATACATTTGCTAGGATCCGTAGTGAAAGCTCTGGCTAATGCTAGGCCACTTCCACTTAAACATTTCCTCACGATGACAGGGAAAGACACTCTCCAGCGATGAGCTGTTTTCACATTTTGCGTAACACATCCCAACCGTAAATGGCACTTTGCTCTGAGATGCTAAATCTCCTATGTAAAGTCTTTTATACACTGCAGCTGATTTCCTAGTGTGTAAAGTTTTGTGTTTCATGACTTGTAAATTTAGCAGACCTTCTTTTCTAAGAGAAATTAATACAAACATTATGGGATCTTTTACCTCTGGTTGGTTCTAATTTCTTCTACACAAAACCGTGTTTCTTTGATGGCTGTGTTAGGGAAGGAACGTGTCTGCCAAGCCAGATGTTTGTATTTCCACTGAAACTTGTGTTAGGATGCTGGGAAAGTGCATAGAAAAGTGCTAGAAAATCAGAGCTTAAAAAGGCAAAAACCCAGGGGAGACTGGAAACCACCACTGCTGTAGAGTGCAGAGAGGTTCAGTAATTAACTCCTCTTCACTACCCCATGGCCCCTTCTGAAATCCACCTCCACCAACTTTCCTGGACTTTGGACCAGGCTGTTAACAGAGAAATGCATCTCTGTGGCTTAGAAGTCCTCATAGCACTGTGGTGGATAATACAATATTCTGATGTTTTTGTCGTTAATAAGTGCCCCAATCAGTGACTCCTCTGCAAGTCTGAAGTTCTGTTTCTGTGCTGGCAGTGTCTAACCTCCGAAAGGGAGCAGACAAGGGCACCCAGCAGACTGCTCTGTGGGAATGTGCACGCCGCTGCAGTCAGGTTCTAATAACAAGCAGGCAATGCAGGACGGTTCCTGATTACAGAATTTAAGAGCCCAGTCTGGTGGTTTCTAAAACAGCTTATTAACATCTATAACAGATCTATCTGTTGTTCTTCCCCCCAGTTTCCAAGCTCTGACACAGAAGTGCTCTGCAGCTCTGACTTGATGACCTTTACTACTAGCAATTTCAGTAGGAGAACCAGATCTGGATAAAATTCTCTTCTGTCTGTGTAAAATGTCAACATGGTTAAAATTTTAAAAGCCATTAACCATGTCTAGAGATCCAAAAGAGTTGAATTCATCCTATCTTTGACATCTGTACTTCTTTGTCATAAGGTACAGATAGAATCTTGTAAAATAATTTTGTGCAGGTACTTGTTCTTGGTTATTTTTAGCTCTGTGAAGCTGTGATTGTACAGAAAAACGCCCATAAATATCTGTTCCCATATCAGGGATTGAACACCTGTTGATAGTCAAGCCTCAGACAGTCACAGAGCAGAAAAATCACAGCAGCCCTGCTACGTCTTCCTCACCGGAATAACCTCGGGGCTGAGCTGCGGGGACAGGCATGGGCTATGAAGTCAGAATTACCCCAGGTCAGCATGAGAGAGGTTTGGGCTCGGTCCTCGTGCATGAAGTGCAAGGTCCAAGGTGTGCTCGCCTTGCACTGAGCACGTGGTGGTGCGAAGGCCACAGCCGATGTCAAACAGAACTGCTGCTGCCCAGACCCCCCTGTTCACACCTCGCCACCTCTCAGCTGAACTCCAATGTTGTGGCAGCAGCATAAGGCTTTACAACACTTAGAAAAAAATCATTCATTTTGTTACAAGCTCCCCTGGTAGTAAATGTGGTCAGGTAGAAGCTGGAGGGGTGAAGCAGCGTGCCAGTAAAAGTTTGTTTTCTTCTGCCAAGGAAACTGCTGTTTTCAAGGCAGATTCAATTAAAGGCAGAGGATGTTACCTTGAGGAGCCACTTTGTTTACATTTCAAAGGCCTAGTGCTCTTGTTAGACTGATCCTGTTTCATGCAGCTCCTTAATGAAAAGCATTTGTTTGGTATTATACCTCAACAGCAAATTAGATTCTCCCAAGACAGTTTGACTATGTGAGAAAGCTTTTGTGACTGCCCAGACTTCTGCCGTGTCATTAAGATAACGACCCTCACATCTGCACTTTCAAATGCTCTTCTCAAGGAAAACATAAAAAATATTCAGATCTATTACAAACTTACAGGATTTATCACCCCAGCTTGATTTAGATGACTTATTTCCCCTCTAAATTCCTGAACTCAGCTTGAAATAAATTACAGTACTGAACATTTTGGTAGTTTTTCTTACCCATTACCTTTTAGCAATGTTCCTTTCAGACACTGGCAGTGTCTGATTCTGGCCAACAGCAGTGGCAGCTTTTTCAGAGGGTTTTGGAAGGGTTCTCACTACACCAAGAAATGAAAACAATGGAAAAGTGACAAGGAAAACGACTGCAATCATGTTACAGATTTCCTGTCTCTTGCTTCTCTTGTATGAGCATTTAGAAAAAGGCACCCTCTGCCTCTACTGAACATTTCCACTACTGATGGCCAGAAATTAAACTAAAAGTCTACCTGTAAGTTACATTCAAAGAACTTTCGTGATAAGATCCCAAGAAAGCTACAAGGACTCCACTTATTTAGAGAAGCAAACTCTCCTGTAACGTCAAATACCTATAAAATTGTTATATAGGTGTATATATATATAAAAGCTAGTGAGGAAGCATTTTAGTGCCCATCACTATAATGTCTAGAAAATAACTGTAATTTATTTGTTGAGAGCTCTGTACAGTCAGTACTGTTCTGGAGTATGTACCAATCAAAAATCCCTCCATCTAAATGCTCACTAAAATCTAAAAGCCATGCTATCATTTTTTTGATTCCTGGTATGCTGCTGCAGTCTACTTTGAGTGCTCCCTGAGTGAAACATGGAAGATCCATCCCATCTTCTAAATAAATATATTTAGAAGAAAACGCCATAATTAAGATTTATTTATATTCACATCTCAAACCCCTTCAGTATTTGTCACACACAGAGACTGAGCCCAGGTGGGTCAGCTGCCAGCTCCACACTCAGTGGCTGGGCTTGCTGAACGAGGTACTTTTGGCTGTGCCAAACAAAGCTGGGAACGCTTTATCCTCAGCCAGAAGAGCTGGAATGACAAGTGACTCATATTAGGAATTCCTTGTGTTCAATCAGCTCCCCTTGATGTGAGATAAAGAGACTTGATGAAAACAGACAGAACCCAGTTTCAGTCTCCTCTTGGGAGGAGTGAAGACCTTTTTTACATAGGGACAAATTCATTCCTGGCATAAGGCTTTTACTTGAGTGGAATTATAGCAAAGATGAAAACAGGTCATCTTGTTTTGTACTACATGCTTCACATCAGTGATGAAATAAACTGGGTCTCAAAGGAGAGGTGAGAAAAAGTCAGCCCTTGTGCTTTTTTGTGATTTCTTTTAAACTATAAAACCTCCTAATGCTTAGTTTTTAAAATATATTAGTTTGATTTATCATTGACTCATGCAACACTCTGTGCAATGACAACTAAAAGCTTTTCATGGAAAATAAAACACTTTCTGAAATCACCCAGACCCAGCAGAGCATATGTATCATAGCTCCCACAAAGAAATCTGGAATCACCTGTTTTAAGCAGCCAACTGGAAAGAGAAAAAAGACCAAAACAACAAAACCCAGCAAAGGCTTCTAATCATTCTTTGTATCTCCCTTTTTGTATGCCTGATTCGAGATGCTTTAATGAATCCTCATTCTCAAACAAGCGCTGGGTACCTGCTCACTGGGAATTAGGCACATCACAGCAGTCACCCAAGGGCGTTTAGGGGAATATTCAAGGACCTCAAGCATAGCTGAATATTTATTTTATGATTCTATCCCGGTCTGAACTGTAGTTTTTGTAACCTGAATATCTCTTTTGTACTACTCTGAATATATTTATAGTACTCCATAGTAATGGTTGCAAATGCTGCAGTCACACTCTCATGCAGAGTCGGCTGCATTGCTTTGATCATCCCATTATTTGGGTTATTTTACGACAGTTTTAAATGGCTGAGAACTGCACAGAGATGACTCAATTGTATCATTAGCCATGAACAGCAAGTCCATGTTAACAAGCTGTAACTACCCCCGAACAATGTAAACAGGAAGCCTGGTGCTGGAAATTCATTTTGATGATTTCCACTCTTCTTGCAGGTCACAAAGAGAGTCACAAATTAAAAAATGTCTTCACAAAGTGCCAGCTAGGAGTTTAACTGTTGCTGGACCCAAAGAATAGATGTTTTCAGCCATTCTGAAGGATATTTTATATCACTATTCACAACAGAACTATGTGAAAAGTGTCCCAGCATTTTAATTTCATTGTTGCATAAAAAGGTCCCAGTGATATGTCTGACATAATGCACAAAAATAAATAAATATTAAAAAAACACTTCAAAATCTTTAGTACTTTCTTGAATGTGGTTATAAGCATAAAAACCCTGGTTCTATATTTCCATGAGTTCAGAGAGAAGTGACTGTGTGACTGAAAAGCTGCCAGGAAATCCCTCTCTGCAACCCAGTTTATTCAGCAGAATAAGTGTGTGGCCTAAACTCTTCCATAAAAAGGATATTCTGGAAAAAATCTAAATCTCAAATTGTGGCTATATGTGCAGCATTGTAAAATGCTATGTGTTTGCAGGGTTTGGGTGTTCAGTTAATTTAGGGCTTTTTTTGTTTGTTTCTTTTGTTGCTGTTCGAAAATCTTCCCAATAAGTTCCTGGGGGAAAAACTATTTAAAGCAATCTTCTGAAACTCCCATGACATCATCTAAGAGCAAGCATTTCTACTTGGTTAAGAAATATTTGAAAGCCACAGCAGAAGGGTTCAAATTCAAAGCTGCATTTGTGGCACAGGGAAGGGAACAAGGCCTCCAGTCACACTGGTGACAGCAAGGGAGATGTCACTGCAGAATTAACTACAAGGAAAAATGAACGACCTTATCATTTAAGAATTCCTGGGAAATTATTTTCAATACACTGCCAAAACAGTGCATTTAATTGCTTGGAAGTTGATTTTCAAATACTTATGAACACTATTGGTTCAGGATATCTTTGCTGTTTTCTATGTTTAGTGCAACTCCCAGACTCTCAGTGCCTCAGAAGAGAGCAGTCCAGAAGGGAGTATCAGCAGCAGACCAGCAGCAGAGGAGCTGTGAGCAGGTTCCAGCTCTCAGAGACTTTTCCTCCCCGGCAAGAGGAAGTTTCCTGCTCTGGCAGCAGCTCAGAGAGCGCCAGGGCTCAGGCTGTGCTGCGGTGTCAGAGCACCGCCAGCCCGGCCCTTCTCTGAGCAGTTCCCTGATCCCTCTGTCCCAGGTCCTGCAGACCCCAATCTCCCCCAGACCTGTCCCATTCCAGCCCCTGAAACCTTTCCTCAAACTGGTCCCTCCAGGTTGCCCCCGAACTCATCCCTGGGGATCTCCTGCATCCCCACAGCTCCCCAGCCCCTCCTGAAGCTCCCCGGGTTCCTGTCCCGACCCCTCCCAGCCATCCCTTCCCTCCGCCCCTGCAGTGGGATTTGCCACGGCCACCAGCTAGGATGGCACCGATTTTGCTGAGAAGCCTCAGCTTGGTGAGGTACACTTACATCCACACCCAAAGACTGTGTCGGGAGGTTCTGTCGTCACGAGCCATCGATTTAGAGGGCTTGGTATGTCTAGTGATTTATCTGACTGTGGATAGGGCTTTAGGGACCTAAAGCAACATAAGAAAACCAATTTCCTAGTCTATGTCCCAGCCAGTTTGATATAATCTATGGTGCAGAACAAATTGTGTCAATGATTATACTGGATTTTACGTAAAAGCAGCCTCTATATAAACAAGAGAACAAATCAAGTGAAAACACAGTAATCTGAACAAATGTTTTCAGTACTAGAAAGTGTAAGGTGAGCAAATTGCTGCCCTAAGGACAAGGTGAAAATCCCTAGCCCCCCTTTCCAAAGCAAACAAATAGTAGTGAAACGTAATTTGACGCTCGTTTGCACCAAGGGAAAGCATTTTGTCAGCCACCTTTTTTCTGAGGTTGCCTTAACGTTGTTTTCTTGCAATCTGATCCTCCAGGAGCTCCCCCAGTGACTCTGGGGGAAGGCACTGGATCAGCGCCTGTTAACGAGGCTGGGTTCTGCTGTGCCCGTCAGCGCCCAAAGGTCCTCAAACAACGCAGTAAATACTGAGTTAGAGATGTTTAACTTGTGCTACACATGGATCACATGTGGCATTTCTCCAAGGCACCAGTTCCAAATGCAGCAAGCTGTTCAGCCTCTGAGAACCCCACGGGAGCTCAGGTTGTCAGGGAGGGAGGATGTTTCTCCCCAGGTAACTCATTTTTTAAAGCAGCAGAAACTGAGGACTTCTAAAAAGCTGGACATAACTGATTTCTTGAAACTCACATACAAATCAATGATATAACTAGAAGCACAATCCCGAAGATTTAAACTGCAGTACTTTGTACCATCCAGGTTAGCAGGGACCAGCTGAGACAGACTGCAAGTTTGTGTGCTGAGGACTGACTCTGGTATGCATCTATTAACTGGGCTTAGAAACACAGCAAAGCAGCACCAAAGCTTGTACCAAAGTTGTGGTTGGAATTTTTTTTTGCTTTGATGAAGAAACTGTTTCACTTTGATTTTAGAGTTTCTTTATAGCTTTTGAGTGGCAGGCAGCCCTTTACATTATTAATAAATGTTTTGAATTTAAAGTCTTTAAAGTAGAAAGTTTTTTTGGGGAGGAGCTTTGAAAAACCAAGAAATAAAGAAACTCATCATAACACTTATACGATAAAGCTGCTTTTTTCACACTGAACTTTGGTTTAATGTGTCAGAGTCACAATTTTAATCACAAATTCTATCTAATGTTGACATAAATGCCAAGGATGATGACTAGAGGAGCTCTGTCTTTATAAATCTCCCATCAAATAAAGTGGGAAGGTGGAAGTCAGAGGAGTGTACCAGGAGGGATCACTTCACCACCTCAGAACAAAAGTCAGTCCTGCAGAGAGGCCAAGCCCAGACAGAGCTCGTGCCTTGGGCAGTGGAGAGGAGGAACCTGATCCAGTCTCCAGCACCAGCGGAAAAGCTCTTCTGGAAGAGCACAGAAGCAAATCAGTGTACAAGGATGTGAGATGCTGCCTCTGGCCCTAGGGAATTCCTCCAGATCTGCTGATGTTTTCTTTTATTGGTCTGAATTCCTTTACCCATTAAATAGGGGGTGCAGGGGAGAGTTTTCTTTTCCCTGGAGGTCAGGAAGCAGCAAAAGTTCTGCTTGTGCTCCAAGCCCTGAACACCCCCAGAGCCCAGGCAGCTGTGGTGGTCCAGAACTGAGGCGCAGCCAGCCCAGTGCCCCATCCACGTGAAACCCTCTCTCCAGGCACAGGAGCAGCACACACAGACATAACGAACACCCCACTGCTGATGAAGCCACACACTTACAGTAGAACTGTCCTCAAGAGAGTGGGAAACCTGGGAATGTTTGCCAGCTAATAACCAGCTGAGGGCTGCAGAGAGGGGTCACAGGAGGCAGCTCTATGAAATGAGAGAACGTGGGGAGAAAATGAAAGCTAGGGGTGAGAAGGGGAGCTTGGGAGAGTTAAACAAAAGGCCCAAGGGCCAAGTGAGTTTCAAATGGCTCTGTGCAGGTGAATGGTGAAACGACTGAAGGTGACCTCAGAGCAGCCCCCACTCTTTCTTCCATACCCTGGCTGCTGCCACCTAACACCTACAGGGAAGCAAAAAAAAAGGCAGGGGGTGAATCCAGCTGTGTCTCACGAAGGGCTCGGGTGTGAGGTGGAAACAGAAGTCCTTCCTTACTGGGTGCTGGTTTTACTCCTGCAGCTGCTAAAAGATGGGGCTGACAACTGCTCCTGCTGCTGCAGAGGTTGCTCCTGATTGCTCTCCTCCCCAAACATCACCAGCTCCTCTATATCCACCTCCCTTAGCAGCTTCTTTGGCTGCAGCAAAAGTAATGGAAAGTAAGGAACAAATGGTGCTTGAGCAGCTGGTGTCCTCCTGCCCAAGGGAGACAATCTGTCACCTGCCACTTTGTGTTCTGAATCTGCCTCAAGCACCCTCTGCACCCAGACACGGATTCATTGGAACGTCATAATTGATACTGGCATGGTGTCTGAAGGGTCAGGAAGGAGACGTTTTCAATAACTGTGTGACAGAAGACACAGAGGTTGTGTCATACACCAAACCAGCAGGGGACTTCGGAAGAAGACCCATATTTCCCAAATGCTCCGGTCTGACAATTCAGGGAGGTTACACATCACCCCTGCTCATCACCTGGTGTGGGATCATACCCTATGAACTCACCAGTGAAGCATATTTTCAGTTTCAGAGATTTCTACTTGGGAAACACCTGGCAGCTGTCATTCCCATTCATGGGTTCACTGGGAAGCCTCTCAGGGATGTGCAGCAAAGTTTTAAGTCATTTGCATGGCAGCAGAAGTGTAAGCAGCGACCAAATGTCACAGCCCTCTGCAAAGCCCTTCACGACTGTCAGTGAAAGTCAAGTTCCTTGATTCTGCTCCAGCAACACATGGCAGGAACAGCATCATTGCTGTTAGAACCAGGGCTGGCGTTTGACATGCGGGAAGTTCTCATTGTGGTAACATAAAATCTTAATGTATGGTAATAAATATCCTGGAAAGAATTTAATAATATGTTTCACCATAAATTGACAGGAACCAGTGAATTAAACAGCCCTCTCTAGCTCTTTTCACATGATAACTCCTAATAATTGCAGAGTATTTCACCTTTCACAACAGAAGGGTTTTGTAAAGTACATTTTAACTTGAAAGAGCTTCAGTGTTTATGCAGGGTTTATACAGATTGATCTGCAGTAATCTATCTAGAGTTCTTTGCCTTGATGAGAGATATTTGAAGTGGTCCTTACTGTATTCTGAAGCTTCACCCATTGCATAAAGAGCTACTTCTGAAAAAGCCCATGATGTACTGGGTAAAACATCAAGAGCAATTAGATTTAGCGAAATTATTCAGAAGAGGGCCAAGATCAAATAAACATTGCTTTTCCACAGCAGAGGGGAACACTCTCTTACTTTTTGCCTAACAACAAGGTACTGACAGCGGTGTTTCAACAGGATGGGGCCAGCCTTTGATCTCTGCAGGGGGCTCGTGTTAACCACAACTGCGAGCTGTCTGAAAGCCCACAGGTCAAGCAGGTATTTTTAGTTCTATTTCCAAGACGTAGAAACATACTTTCTCTCATTTCAACAGCAGGACTATTCATTTTGGGCTGGGGAGGGAGGGGGAACTGCAGACAGATATATTGTTGAGATAAATCAAAATAAAGGAGACATTCAATATTTATCCATTAAGAAAATACAGAATACTTCCTGTGTGACAGAACCCCTCCCACCCATTTCAGCAGCTACATCCCACATAAAAGTTAACAGGTAAGAATTAAGGAACAGCATTCCACAACAACAGTCCTAAACATGGCAGTAACACCTTAAATGGCAGCATTTCGGATGATTGTTGCAGATCATTTCAGTGGTCACTGAAAGAAATTAAACAGAATGTTTCAAATTATGTTCAAAATTTATAATACTGCCAGGGTCAGAACAAGCCGTTGCTTAATCCAACATACAAAGATAAAATACAAACAGGAATGGAAGCACAATAATTCTTGGCTTTTACTGTCAGTAAGTATGATTGGAGTTTATCAAGGCAGCCTTAGTGACCAAGCAAGAATGAATCCTACTGCCCTAAGCAGTGGCCAGCAGCTGCTGATGTCCCAGTCTTACAGGCAAGACAGAGCCCACACACAGGTTAGGAGAACACATCCGTCACTTGAGTGCATCACTGTGATGCGGCAGAGAGCAAAGAAGATTTTCGATGTCTGATGTGGCAAGTTTAAAGGGAATAAACCCGAAGGAAAGGCACAGGAAAAAGAGGAGAGTGCCAGAGCAGAAGGGAGGCTGTGGGAGGTGTCCGAGGCTCGGGTGACAGGAGGGAAGGAGCAGAGTCTGCCTGAGGAGGGCACACACAGACACTGCCAGGCAGACAGAGCCCTGCCAGGACAGCAGCAGCCTTCCAGAACATTCCCGGCTCCCCGCAGCACGGACTGGCTGCATTGTGCTCTCATCTTCTCTCCGAGCCTTTACCCCAAGGACACAGAGCAGTGGGAGGCAGAGGCTCCACCTGTTTCCTCCTTTTCTCCCTTTCAAAGGTCTGGGTTAAAGGATTCTGGTGAAAGCTGTACTGGAAATAGCCTGCATGTGGTTATGCCCCCGAGCCTGCAAAACTCGCACACATGAGATTCCCACCAACTTGGATGAGAATTTTGTGCATAATCATTTCAGTGTCTGACCACAAAAACCATAATTGGAATTAAAACATCAACGGAATTGTTAAAAATCCAGAACCTTGGCACCAAGATAACATGGTTTAACTTTAGACTGAATACATGACATTTACATCTATATACTGTTGCATGTGATCCTGGGCATTTTAGTAGATTTTCATTTACTTCACAGAAAGAATAAATTAAAAGTTGCCCTAAATGATGTAGTAAGGATATTACAAACACATACCTTAAATCAAAGCAAATTGCCCCCCAACACCCACTCACCCATGAAAATTATTTTTAAAAGTACAGTGCAAACCACAACTTTTTCCTTGTATTTATGACAAAAGCTTTCTTTCCCTTAATGTTTGATCTATCCATAAAAGGCAAAAATGGTTTGTTAGCAAAGCCCAACCTTTGGCAGCCAGCAAAGTGACTAAATTTCCTACAAATAATTTCAGCTACTCTTTTGTTTACCAATGTGCTTGTTTCCCATAATCCCCCTGGGAGGAGATAATGTCCCTGTGCAGATGTTCAATGTTATAATTGGGCAGCATTCAGCAGAAATGTCATCAGTGACACAACACTTTAACAATAAAAGAAAATGAAACAGACATCACAGGGGACTCCCATTTCAAAGCAAACCTTCAAGGATCTGAACAGGAAGCATATTTTCCATATTACAAGTTCTCATTTAAATTACAAAAGTACATTGACATTTATTTCCTTAACAGATGAGTTTATCACCAGTTTAGCAATGAGTATCAATGGCAACTGAAATTACAGCTCCTTTCATACTGAGCTTCTTTTGATAAGTCCTTTCCTTTACTTACAGCCTCGTACAGATTTCATTTATTCTGACTGTAACATCCAACGTTCTGCACAAATATAAATTTTCATTTTATTAATAAGGGATGCTGCCATAACACTTTTTCTTTTTGCGGGAGAGCAAGAACAACTCATTTCAGGCTGGCCTTGTGCCGAGTGCCCCTTTCCAGCCAGCCCAGCTGTGGCTGAGTGCCTGCTCTCATGGCCTCAGAGAGCAAAGGGGAAGAGCAGAAGTGGCTGCACAGTTCAGTTCCCGTGTTTGCTGTTGGCTACAGAAGCTGAGGTGACAACGAGACAAGTGCCAGGGCTGCACCCCAGGCTCAGGGAACCTGGAATGTCTTTCTGTGCTGGGATGGTTCTGTTCACATGCCAGCAGGACATCCAGGTAGCAACACTTGTTTCCTTCGGACTGCTGTGAGACCACCCACCCAGAAACCTCAGGCTCCCCAGGGATGTCTCCTCTGAATGAGCTCACTGATCACCAGCCCTGTGGTGACCTAATGGGCTGGAAAAGCTGGGAAAAGCAATCCCACAAGCTAATACTGGGGAAAAAGGTCTAGAGATATGTTTAAAACGTTATGAATCCAGATTTTGTTCTCAGATACACATTGGGTAACTCTTATTACATTTATTCAAGAAAGAATTTAGAGAAATTCAGAAACTGAGCAAAATTCAGGTATATCCCATCAGCTTCATCCAGAAGACAAGAGAAACTGGCTTTTCTGCATTGTGTCCCAGGATTTACAGAGTGGTGATTGCTGCCCAACTCACTAACACACTACCAGAAGTGTATTTAGGTAGGTACCACAGCCAGTCTGCAGGGAAGCTCTGGGGCACACACTGCAGCTGAGGATACTCCCACCATGCACAGCATAATCCTGGGCCATTGGAGACTGACAGGATGCACTGATTAACTCAACATTGATAAAGTAATACCCGGGTTTTGTCAGATGCCAAGCAAACCCAGTGTGTAACAATATCTGCTGTGTCTCACCCCTTATCCCCACGTATAGCAGGGCACAATTCGGAGTCCCAGCAGCAGGTTCAGAAGGATGAGCCTCAGTTAAACTTGCCTCAGCTGGAGAAGGTTTTGCATTTGGCTGCAGAACAAACAAACAAATCTAGTTCAGTGAACAAAAGAAAACTTTGAAGTAACTTTCTTATGCAGTCTGAGGTACAATGTGCTAAAGGCTCAAATGAAGAATTGCAGGAGTCCGTACCTGAGGGGGAAAGGAGGGAGTATAAATTGGAGCAGGGAATTCACACAGTACGTTTTCCTTCAAAGCATCGTGTACATTTGCAAGCCTTGCAGCTGTAATTTGCATTTTTGTCATAAACATTTTGGTAACACAGTGGAAAAACACCAGTACCCAGAGTGCCTCCCAGATTCCAGGCTTTGCTGCACTGCCTGTGTCTGTCACCAGGACAGACCCTGTTACCCTCCACAAAGCCTCCAGCACGGCAAGGAGGGGTTTGGAGAATATTCTGAGCTAACTCAATACACCCCACAGTCACCACCACTCTGTGGTGCTTTCAGCTGCTCTAACAATTTTCTCCAGAATCAGAAGAATTTCTTTAGAATTTCTCTAAGTTTTCCTGGCCCTATCTATGCTTTGCCCCTCTGGAAGTGGACAACCAAGCAAATGCTAATAAGAATTATAAATTTATCAGATGAACAGCATACACAGGAGGAAGAACTCTTTCTATCTCCAGTCACCTAACTAACACCCTTTATGCTGCTGCACTCCTACAGAGTGACAACAGAATGATAAAAAAACCCTAAAGCAAACTCCTATCCTGTCTTTTCCCAGCAGAGTTTCAACCCTTCCAAAAGAGACATTCCTGAGATTTTATGAAGTCCAGCAGGAACTTGGTTTTGTTATTGATCTTACGTGGAAGTTGCAAAATGCTACCAGCCAAGGATGATGGTTTGAAAAAGAGAAATGCCATTACGTGCACACACATGACCTCTAATGACAGGGAAGGAATAAATACAGTGCTGCAGCCACCTCTTCTGCCCTCCTCAACTCAAACCACCTGCAGACTTTGTTGCTTTCTTAAGCTCCTGCTGTTCTCACCATGTCTTTTCCCACCTTCTCCAATCCTTTCCTTCAATTGCATTTTCCTCTGCACTAAAATCAAATACTTGTTCAAGGCTCTGTGTAGGTGAGGGCAAAATTCCATCTCTTACTTCATTTTTCCTTTGCTTCTCCAATCTCTCTCCTGAAGGTTGCCGTAACTCAGTCTCCGTGCTTTCTCTCCTGCTAAGTTCTTACGCTGACAGTAAGGTCGGGGTTTTGTCATCCCCTGTTGCTCCTTCCTGTACAAAAACAATCTGCAGTGATCTCCATATGCTGTGCCCATATTTCCCTTCCTTCTAAGCACTGCCATAATTGTCATAGCTGTGTCTTCAGTGCCACGAGCCTGCTTCAGCACCAACTGCACGGTTCTGGCTGCTCCTGCTAGGACTAAAAGCCACTGATTCAGTCACATTGGTGTGTGACATCTGTGTGACAGTGGGGCAGAGCTGGTGGCTGAGGAGGGAATTATCCCACGTGGAACCAAAATAAATCATACAAATCCAGAATGCTGAGAGGAAAGGAAAGGGGGGGGAGAGGAAAATGGCAGTGGGAAAAGGTGAGAAATAGTAAATAGGAGAAGTTTCGTGTGGAGGCTCTGATCAGGAGCAGATCCTACATCCATTACCTGCTCCTAAAAGAGCTGACCCTGACACTGAAAATCTTTACATTTTAAAATACAAAGGGATGGAAAGGGGAAAATAGGATAACACTTTCAGGAAAGCAGTTATAAACCAGTGTTTTGCCCCGGATAACAGTATGAGATCCTGAGCTATTACTGTGAATTTAGCAGTGCAATTTCCATCATCAATGAACACTTTTTAGAAGTTACATTGCAGTGCCTATTTTATAATGAATCAGATCTCAGTTTGCTCATATACTTCAGTATCCCTACAGGAACACAGGAGCTGGAAATAAGGAATTCAAGAGCCTACCTGATGGATTCTTCTGTCATAGCCCACAAACTAAGATTTGGCATTTAGAACCTCTAAAATAAAATATCAAGGGCAGTGAAAGGTGTTGAAAACAGCTTCAGAAATGCACCTTAAATCCTCTACCATACTACAGTGTATGTACATGTGCTGGATCCAGCAGATGTTGGAAAGTTTGATTTTGATTTCTTTTTAACTGAAAAAGAGACAACCAGGCCTCTAACAGACCCTCTTTGATCTCACCTGGAAGGAAAGTTCTAATCTGGCCCTGAGAATCTCCACAGTTCAGGCTTAAAAGACAAAAGAGAGGAGAATGTGAAAAGAACAGGAAGCAGCACATAAAGTAAAGCAAATGGGCTTAGAAATTCAGCCTGGTTCCCGGGAATGGCACTGTGTGTGTAGTTATGTCCTTGGAAGGTTGCTTTTTTTAAAAAAAAGCTGTCTCAGAGATGTGCCAAACCTCTTGCTTTTGATTTGGGTGGCAGCAAATGGGACACGACAAGTAGAGCAGAGCAGAGCTGTTGCACTGCCCACAGCGAAGGAAGTCCCACTCAGAGGAGAGCAAGGAAAGGAAAGGTGATAACCCCCAAAATTGCCCACACACAGCAGAGGGTCTACAGAAAACTGTGCCTGGGAAGCTGCATTTTAGAGCACTTTAAGAACATTTATCGGAACACACATACACACAATATAAAAAATCAGTGTCTCTCTGGCTCTGTATTTTGTTTTTCTACACACACAACAGGGTTTTTTATGTATTTATGGTAGTTAGTAGCCCTTAAATTATGTAAAAGGAAACTGTAAGAAGTTAAAAGGTACTGAAAATCTGTAATAGAAAATTCACCGTAGCTGCTCTACATTGGAATCTCTCCATTAATTAGGTTGCTCTCTACAGAATGTCATCAACAGGACTGGTATTTGATGAATGAAGTATGGAGGGACAGGGACTGTTTTCAGGTGGGGCTGTTCACCCATAGCAACAGATCCATTCACTCACCAGAAATTCCTGTATTTACTTTTCAGTTTTCTTAAGTTGCTCTTAATTTACCCTTTTCCCCAGCAGACGGGCACACAATTTTCCACTTAGCCAGTAGTTTATCTGTATCAGCCCATGGGTGATGCACTCACATTCCTGTTCATCTCATTCCTCTATAGGAAAAGATTGTCTGCTGTCAGTATCGAATACTACTTGACCATTTTCCACTCTTTGACACAAAATTAAATTCTTTCCTCTCTGACTTGTACCATAAAACGGAGCCCTGAGGTGTATCAGCATCAGGTATACACCAGCAGCCGCTGCTGTGTCTGTTGCTGCTCCAGAAGCAAACCCTCACCTGGTGCCAACTCTCCCAGCTCCCCTGCCTCCAAGGCTGCAGCACCCTGCTCTCACTGCAGCTCCAGCTCAGGAAATACCCGCACCTGATCCACAGAGGCCTCACATCCACATCAGAGGGCGTGTGCTGTCCGAGGCAGAGTCAGTTCCTCAGTGGAACCCCTCCTGTTGTGCTGTTGCCAGGAAAGGACAGTGACATTTACAGGAGGCCATGGTCTGTGCAGGGGCACAGCAATAACAGGCATTACTGTGTGGATGGTCCAGAGCAAACACTCCAGAGCCAGCCCCGGGTGCCTCCCCTGAGGACGTGGTGCTGATGGATCTCGTGTATCGCCCCAGCACAGGACTCACGGGCAGCACACTCAGTCCTTCTGCACTGGAAAGCGTTGTTCCTCCTCAGTTCATGCAGCAGGGAAGGACCTCCACCAAGTTATCCTTTTAAAAGCATTTTCGTTCTTTCTTCTAGTTTTATTAACGAGCTGATGGCCGTGGTACAGCAGTAAATCACTCCGCCTTTCAGAAACAGGTTAGCAGCCTGAATAACAGTGATTCCACTCCAGCCACCTACCTCCTCCCCCCAGCACACACCCTCTTTAATTGCACATTTTCTAAAATAGCCTGAGATCAAGATCAGCAAATGGTCTTTTTGGTGCCAGCACAGAAACATGAACATGTCAAAACGCCCTGCACAAACTCGCATATCTCTGTGTATCACAGACGGGATGTTTATGTGCCTGCTCTTAAACAAACGTGTTTCCAAGCACTTTTTCATAGCAGAATAAGCTGCTGAAGTTTTTATGACACAGTATTTTTTTCTTTCTTTACCTTTTTTTGGGTGGGGTTTTTCTGGGTGTCTTTTTTTTGTGTGTGTGTGCTTTTGCTTTTGGATTGAATTTGCGTGGGGTTTTTTTCACTCCTTATTAACAAAGCAAATCCTGTTTTACTTGTTTACCCTCAAGAAATTCTGCTATTACGGTGATTTTCATAATTTTTAATTGTAGTGCAAATGTTTGAGAAATGTCTTTCTAAAATACGAGCTGTCTTACAACAGCACAGTGGTCCATGTTTGGGACCTGTTGTATCACTACCTGTAGAGTACTTGTAGTACTCCATGCAAAATAAGCACTGCCAGAACGTACAGTAAGTTTCGCTTCAGAGGAGTCTGCCAGCTAAATTAAATATTAAAAAATCAGAATTAAAAGTAAATTTAAAAAATTTCCTCAGTGTTATGAGTGGTTCTGATACTCCAGGCACTGGGAATGTCATCCCAGCAGCTCGGTATCTGTGGTTCCACCCTTCTGGACCATCGGGCTGCACATGGGGAGCTGAAGGCAGAGAATATGGATGAACAGCACGTGAAGATACAGGGAAAAGGTTCAACAGTCTGCCAGGCTTTCCACAGCTTCCTTGAGAAAATTTCTGGCACTTTTTCAGATCACAATCTAGATACTTAAGCTTATTTTTAAAAATTAAATATATATGTAACATATCAGTCTTAAATTTTTGCCTCTGACTACACTGAAAAGTTAAGCCATGGAGTCATTAACTAAAGAAAGGCATATCGGTTACATCAGCACATGTATTTTTTTCACTAGAGGGAAAAGCTTTGTCATAAAAATATAAATCTTGCAGTTTCACATGTGAAACAGAATGCAAATTAAACTAATAATGCATAGAAGATTTGCTATATGTATGAACTGAGAGGCATTAAATAAACAGTCTCTTGGTAGCCAAAATACTGTTCCAATTTGTAGAATGTCAACACAAACTTTTGTAATACCTCTAAACTGACCCCCTGTAGACAGGAAGAGAAATCTAATTTACATCAGGATAGTAAACATTAAACTAATCTTGATTTCCAGGGATCAAATTTATATTTTTATTTTGATTTACTGGCTATCAAGTGTCAATGTAAAGTGAATGTCAAAGAACATTAGTTTTCAAACTCCTGAAAAGATGAAGAAAGCCCCTAGAGCAGTGAGTAAAACAGATCATGTTTCCTGTTCCAAGAGATTCTTGTTATGGAACTTTGATGGTAAAATAAAACTCTTTAATCTGGGGCATAATCCTGAAGATAGCATGCTAAAACTTGAAGGACACCAGCATGCAGATGTTCTGATGTTTTTAACCCTGGGCTACCTTGCTTGCCAAGAAAATTTAATCTCCTGACATGTACCTTCATGAACAGTCTGCTGCTAATGGTGTCTGGGGGACAGCAAGGCTTCCTGCTGACAGGAGCCTGATCCCAGAGCTGCTGCAGCAGCTGCTCAGAGATGGTGGAGAACGGAGCAGTGTGGATTTAACAGGAGTTGTGCAAGGACTGGAACCTGGTTTGTGGAAGCTTTCTTAAAAACCTTTATTGGAAAACCTCCAGTGTCTCATAGAGTGACTAAAGAAGTTAAGGAAATGTTTTAGATTTGTGCACCTGACACGCATTGAGCTGCACTGACGGGGGCAATCACCCCGGAACCAAGGGATGGCACTTGCAGTTAAAAGGCCATGTTTCAGGTTATTCCATCCAGCACACAGACTGAGAAAGAGATGGACTTTCTACAGATTTGGGGAGGTAAATATTACAATGATTACAGATCACAGCTGCAACAATGGAATCGGTCAGAAAGCCGGCTGCTGGAGATCCTCAAATTCCTCTGTAATTAGCACATCGGTAACATCCAAATGCCAAACCCTAGCAACCTCGAGGAGCGTGCAAAGAAGCTGAGGGACACAGCAAAGATGTGACACCTCGATGACCCTGGCTCTTCACACAATATCGGGCAGCTGGAACGCTGTTGCTCCTGGAGGGGGAGGAATGGTGGAACGGGAGCAAGAATAGTTCAAGTTATTGCTTGGAAATTTTAGTACTTGTATAACTGGGACTTTAGCCTTGAGTAATTTTCCAGGAAAATTTACTAGGAGGTAAAATAGGAAGACTTTTCCTCTTATCTTGTTTTGATTAGCCATGATGAAAATATCAATACAAGCCCAGGATTGTACTGAAACTGAAGATCTATTATGACCTGAAGTCGCCTGGAATTTGAGTTTTGTCTCTGTGCTTTAGGAAAGGCTCTCCTGCAAATGGGCAAGTTTGCAGTAATGTTTGTAAATGCCTCTTGGTATAGAACCATGTCACTTAAAAAAGAAAAAGAATAAGCACAGTAAGTGTGAACACCCCCTACTGATGATCCAAGTTTGGGTTTCACAAATGTGTACATGACAACAGGTCTGCACCTATTAAACGTCACAGAGGCACAAATTCCCATTAGTTTGATAGGCAGCAAAACCTCACTCAATGTATCCCTCTGTTCTTCAAACTGCTGCAAATCAGTGGGAGTCACCCAAGGGATATTAATTGCAGTAAGAGATTCATAGGTGGCCTCATAGCAGAACCAGTTACATGATTTGGGCTTCACTTTCACCTCTGCTTTTCCTTAATTATGCTTGAAGATCGACAGTAGTTAAAGAAGAAATCCTACCTTTCACCACAAAAGGACAGCAATACCAGCTTCCCATAGCAGTCCATAAATACCCTTTCTCTGGGACAAAGCAGTGACACTCTCTTTCTCAGGGTATTCTCACTTTTCATTTATTCCACACTCCAACAGAAAGCTTAAAATGCAGCCCATCAAGCAATGTTACTCTCTGAGCAGACTTCCTGCTTCTATGTTGTTGTTCTAGGAAATTTAGAAACAAGGACTACATACACTGCATAAATCCTTGTGGAATGCCATATTAGAGAGGATAGGGAACACAAGAAGGATGATGTATTTAAAGAAAAGTAAAAAATCAAGAAAGTAGTAAAGCTGGGGTCAGGAATTCAGTTTCAGTCCCGATTCTCTTCACAGATATTTTTGTGTGTGTCTCTTGCCCTCGCACAGTGGAGCTGCAATAGCTTAGCCCTTTATTTGGCTCTGCAGAGTACTGAGGAATGCTCAGTAAATCAAACAGGTGTGAAGTGGGTGCAATAAGCCTAACCCTTGCTTTCCACGTACAGAGGTTTTGTACAAAGAAACTGTGTCTGAAAAGAAATGTAGGTGTTTAAAATTAGATTTATTTTAGATACTGAAGGTAAAAAACCCTCAAAGGATGTGAAGTGTTTTCTACTGAGTCTAGATGTCACCGTAAGATTTCTCTGAATTAGAGGATTTCTTGAGGAATGTAGATACTGCTGAAAGAGTGAAGAAAAGCCAAACATATATCTGCACTATTCACAAGGCAGCTTCTGATTCCAATCAAAGCAAGCCAGGACTAACATGAATGGATGACATATAACAAATGGAGAAATCAAAAGGTGGCAAAGCTTCCTTGCTCCTTTCCCTGGCTCTGTGCAGCTTGCCACAGGCATTGTGACACCTTAATGCCATTCAGCAGCTAAAGGTAAGTGATCTTCCTTTCCTGCAGGCTTGCTGTGCACTGTACTTCTGTAGTTTCTTCTCTATCTTTCACATTTTATTGCAGTGTGGGGGTTTTTTTTCAAAAAAAGGATTTGATTTCTCTTTTTGGTTGATCTTGTCTCAAATTAGATTCTGAAACTGTACTTTGGAAAACCATCTATTCCAAGGTGTCTAATCAGCGCTGTCTCCTGAGCCCCACTGAGGAGCTGCTAATGTTAATATCAGCACTGAACACTGGCAGCAATCATTGAGCCATGGAGGCTGCATTTAATCCACGACCATTTTTGAACCACAGTCTTATCAGTGCTAACTAGATACAGCTCGATGACTTCAATTCAGCTCTGCAAATCACAACCATAATGCAGCTTCTGATTCATTGTACGACTAGCTCTGGAATGATTTCCTGCTTTCAGTTGTTCCTAGGTTTCTGGAAGATTTATGCTTTAAACGGAAAGTTTTCTTACTACAGATAAGCAGGGTGATTGTTCCCTGTTCGATATAATAGGATACAATTCCCAAATACAGGGAAGATGTAGCTTGTGTTTCATGAGGAGAGAACACTTGTTTGTGCTTGGCTGAAACTGTTATTACACATCATTAGGGCTTAGTGAGGCACAGATGCTGAATGGATGTGGGAGGATATTGTTATTAAGAGTGGTTTCACATGCCCCAACCACAATAGCTGCAGCTCTCCTTGTGTTCTGTACTGCCGGCCCTTCTCTCTGCCATAACACCAACGCAGGGCCCATTTCCCTGGATCCCCTGACTCCCTTCCCCTGCAGGGTTAGTGGCAGCGTGACTCTGGTTGCTTTCAAACTGTGGGTCAGCCTGCACTGGGAGGTTTCCTGCTTGACAGGCAGGACAAACCAGTGAGCTGGTGAGGTGATTTATAATATTGACGTATAAACGAACACTGAAATATGAAATACTGAAAGGAGATAACAGAAATGGATACTTCTAAACAGGCAGTTGTGTATCACCGCTTCCTCACAGGCAGGTTCTTGTTGACTTGCTCCCAACTGTAATCCCCACAAGCCAGCACTGAGCACAGGCTTTGCAGGGAGCAGTATCTGGGATTGGATCTGCTGACTGGAAAATACGTACGGGCCCATGGTCTTTTCATCAGTTCTGACAACAAAGCTGCTAAAACAGGTTTAACCTAATTATGATAATCAACCAGACAATTTAAAAGAAAAAAAGTAAGTCAGTGTGGAACAGAGAAAATGCCAGCAAAGAAAGAGGTGAAAGTTCCTGAAAGAAACTTTAAAAATCTGTCTAAAAAATTCGAACCATACCAAGTTTCTGGGCTCTTAGGGAGCCTGCCCATTTCCACTAATTAGTTAATTTTGCCATACCACATCTTAATTAAAGAGTAAAAAAACAACTTCAACTAAAAGTCACCAATAAACCTCTCTCTCCTGTTTGTCTCTCTGCCTTTGTCTTTAGACTCATTGATAAGCACAGCTGAACAAAAATAAATTTGTAGAACCCCCTCTTCCTGCTGCTTTGCAGCTACTTCTGTGGTGGAACCAACAAAAAAATATATTCCCCTCCTATCTTTCTTTTAAACAAGGCCAGTGGAGAATGACCTTTGATCTGCAATGATCATCACTGGAGGAACATTTGGCACACAGTCTGTATGACAACAAAATGAGCTCCAGCAAGGAAAGGACAGCAGGAAAAGGAACGTGGGGTAAGGGCAGGGAGCATCATTATAAATACAATGACATTAAACTCCATAGTTTGGGGCAGCAGGGGTGATAGAGCCATGAGAGAACCATCTGAACATGATACGAACTTCCCTTCTCAAAAGGATCATGCTGTTGGTTTCTAAAAAGATAAGAAGAGCTCCTAATCTCTGAACTAGCCTATCAACACAAAATATGGATTAAGGGCAGGTTTGGCTGGATTACTAAATATCTAATTTACATCAACTTTATCTGAAATCATGTCCCTGACACCCCACAGGAGAGAAGAGTATTTGCAAATTCACTGGTAGGAGATGGAGCTCTCACTTTTTAATTTACGCCGTACATTTTTACTCCCTGGAGTCAGCGTGGCATTTTTATCCCTAAGTGCAATGGCTCTGGAGTGCTCGAGTGCTCTCAGATGGAATTCTCCAAGGTATGTTTGGCTCCTATAGATAATAAAAAATTTAAGGAAGGAAGAATATTATACACATCTTTTTATACTTGTTTTTGAATTAACCTTGTGAAAAGCATCCGTGTGCCAGGATCCACCACGGGAGAAATGCTTCAGCGCTAGGGAGTGTCGGGATGCTCACACTGCCCCTCTGAGGCCACGCTGCAGCATGATAAAGAGACGTTTTTAGCAGCCCCGGCTCTCTTCATTCAGTGCAAGGTAACAGCGAGTGAAAACTCATCTCAGGTGCTCGCTGGAAGCTGAAAGTAGTGTAAACACGTCTGAAATACATTCCTGTCATTTCAAGGACATCTCAGGCCTTTTAAAAAATCCTGCTTCTCTGTTTAAAGACTGACTAGACCCAGGAAGGAGTGTCCATACAAATTCCTGAAAGTACATTCTTAATTTTGTAGCTTTCATTTGTACAGACAGTTGGAAGACTGGGGATATAGAGAAAATTAAGACAAAAGTCGTGGTTGCAAAGATAAAGAATGTTCAGGTAGCTGTGCTCACACACATCAATCCCATCACCTCTGCAGGTAAAGTGCAAGCTTGCTGATAATTCAGTGTTTTTATTGGCAATATATAAGCTTGTCAAACATGTCAAATTCACAAGTGGCCACTGGAATGAGCAGAGAAATATCTGTGTGCTGCAGAATTGACCTGCAAATGTGTAGCAAGTTGGATAACATCAGGAGCGGTTAAAGACCTGAAAAGAATTAAGACCCACTTTTCCAGAGGGTCTTCTGCTACAAGAATCAAAACGGGGTGTTGGCAGTTTTGGAAATACAAAGCTTCGAATGTGTAACCCCTTTTCAGCTGATTGTACCATTTGCAGAGTGATTTTATTTACTCACATTTCCCCAGTTGTTTTGAGGATTAATGTATTTTAGAGAAAGATAGCCACTAGCAGATAGAAGGCTTTATCCTTCCACAGAGTTCAGTGAGCTGGGCATTTAACTTGTCTCGAAATTTACCCTTCTTAGTTGCAACTTCAAAAAAAATCTTAATCTGCAGGAAAGGAATAATGGAACTGTTCGACTTGAAAGAGACCCTGGGCAGATCTCTTCTCTGGGGACATGCTCACGCTGCCTGACAAGACCAAAGGAACAGAAATGAACAGACCAAAGGAGTGGAAATCCCGTGTGTTTGTGACATCCCTGACACAAGCTGGGGAAGGAGCGCATTTCCCAGGACACAGCTTGGGTGTGTTCATTAGGACGGGACAAAGCAAGATGTGGGCACAACCTGTGCTGGAACTATATCCCAATCACAGTGTAGGGGGGGTCAAAGGCTCCCACTCACGGCCAGAGCTGAGTTCTCAGGGGGGAAATAGCCCCTCTGCGTGGAAATGAACATGAGTCCCTAAACCTGCAGTCCCCAAATGCACCCTGCACTGAGGGGATGAAGCAGCAGAGAAACGCTGCAAACTAACCCATGTATCCAAACTCTATCAAACAAATTAATGGCACAATAGACCTCGTGTGTTACAGCTAATTTACATTTCAATATCCCACAGATATCCCCTCTGCTGATTGTGCCCAAAGGATGTGCTTTCAACTTAGTTACAATATCTTCTATTCTGTTACAGATTCAATTTATATTAGTTTTTATATCTGCAGACTTATATGTAACTTTCAGAATCAGGGAGGATTACCACACTGCCGGGGGTGCTTAGCTGAAATGGAGCATATGGCTATTAATATAATTATGAATCTGTTGCTTTAGGCTACATTAGATTGCCTTTGGGGTTCTGATTCTTAAGAAGAAAGGATTGAACTATAGTCACCCTCCTTCGGTGCAAAAGATTTGGAATAAATAATCACTTCTTCACTTTTTTTTTTTAAATTATTATTTACATGCTTCATTGAGGTAACCTCCAACATAGCAAAAATTTAGACAGAGTCCTGACTCATCATATTGTCTGTGGCATATTTAGCTTTACACATTTGTTTCTGTTTGCCTTCTTTTGTTAAAAAAAAGTTCATTGTACTTTTAATTCATCATAATAAAATTCATATTTAGCTTTAGAACTGCCTGCTTTTTCTTCAGTTCAGTGTCTGGATGCATTAGTGCCCTTTTGTTCACTGTGACAGCAAAGGTGAGTTACTTTCTTGAAATAACGTATTTCAAACTATTGTATCTTGGGTAAGAATAAACTGAAAAGCATTGGTCTGCAAAGAGCAGCTAAATTAACATTTTATAAGCTGGGTAACTTGAATTGCTGAGAGCCAATTACATCAAGCATCAGTTGAAATCAAAGCTTCAACTTCTCTCCAACAGACTAACTAGCTTGAATTTAAAGCATCAGATAAACGGGGCTGGAAATTTGCATGTGTGAATAAGAGCTGAATTCGAAACAAATCTGGCAAATCTGGAGGGTTCCAATGTACTGAAGATAAGTCCCAGATTTTCACCTGACACCTCCATCAAGCTGGGGAACAGGACACAGAGTAACGAAATTATGTCAGGGGTCTGGAAAGTGTCAAAGGGCTTTTAAGGCGAATGGAAAAGTGGTATTTGGAGGGATAGATTTACATAGAATTACAGAACTGGGGTTTCTAACTTTTATCTCTACTGACAATCCCCCTTTCTCTTCTCAGTAAAATGAGAATAAAGGAATTTTCAGGGGAAGGGGGAGAACTGAGATTGCTTAGTACTTTAAGTACCACAGCATGGAAAAACAAACCCTCCTTTACAAGTGAGAGAGAAAAAGCTGGAATGAAAAGATAGATTTACTAGAATAAGAGAATGTAAGCAGATGCTGCAGTTCTGGAGTGGCTCTGGTTTACAAGGAATTAAAAAGATCCAGAAAGAAGACGCTGTGGAGCTATTTTTTATTTGAGACTTCACATTATGGTGATTACTCGATATCTTTCCTCAAACAAGAATAACACCCTAACATGACTGAGCTTAAAAGAGAGCCAGGAAGGGAAGGTGAGTGATGGTGTTGGAGTACGTAGTCACCTGAAAATGAACTGTCAGCAGATCCAGCTGACAAGAGAGAGATTAAAATCAAGCCTTATCTCGTACGTAGCCCTGTCCTCAGGGCACCGTGCTCCCGTATGTGGGGTTGATCTTGTTTTACAGTTTGGCAGTGCTCAGCACGGATTGAAACAACTGTGATATTATATAAACAACCCACTGAGCTCACACAGGGCTGAGCATCCCTGCTGAATGTTCAGGGCTGAACATCCCTGAACAATACCTGCTGAAAACACAGGAGTCATCAGCTAATTGCAGGCTGCAGCCCTGCGTGCCTGAGCAGGCCCCAGAGAGTGCTAATATTAATCTGCAAGTACAGGTAATAATTTTACACACAACGAACTGTGCTGTCTCCCAAGGCAAGCAGTGCATTTTGCAGGCACCAGTTTGCAAACTGAGAATCCAGGCACCACTGTTTATAAATATCTCAGGTGTAGCTTCATTGCACGAGACCTGTAGTGCACCTTAAGTAGTTTATGGCATACCTTGCACAATATTTCACAAAGATCACTCACACTTCTAAAGTCTCCTTCAAACTGCCACAGCCTGAGCGCCTTGCCCCACATACAGCAGATTTTCAAAGAAGTGTTGAGTCAAAGCCATGATTTCCCCTCCCTCTCCCTCCCGAAACCAGAGAGGCACATTTTCCCTGTAAGCGACACTTTCTCATAAGGTTTTATTTTGATATGTCTTTTTGTCCTGCAATGTTTCACCACCCAGCAGCACTCTGCTCATCTGCACTTCAATGGCAGAATTCACCAGAGGTACGGGTTTAAATAGCACATCTTGAGATGGGAACAATGAAGGGGGGAGGGGGGCGGGGGGGAAATGGCCCTACAATAAATAAATAAATAAATAAAGTCCTATCACACACTTAGAGCCAAATGCCTGCTGGGACTTAGGTTCAAAAGCACATTTGGAAACCGATCCCTTGAGAAGATATGTTTGTTACGGGGTTTGGCCTCAGGATTTAAAAGGATTTGCTTTTAAGCTGTTACTTTACTGCAAGTATGTGACTGGAGGCCTCAGGTGTGAAAGTCCTTTGATAAAAGGGACCCTGTGTGCCAGATAGAGCGAGTGAAAAGCATTAACACTCACGGGAGCGGGAAGGGGGAAGCAGGGAAGGATGCGGGCTGAGGCCATCAAGTTTAAGGCAAGCAAATGCTTGGAACGAAGGAGAGATGAGAAACCACAAAAGCCCTTGAACTTCTTGCCTTGCATACGAAAGTGATTACACGAACAAACTCTCAAGGAACTGAACACCAAAGTTGCAAGGAAGGGTCATTTCCAGTTAATCAGGTGAAGCCCATCTGGAACCTGAGCACAAGACCCCCCATAAAATATTATGGCTGGAATAAACCCCAGGGGTCATCCAGGCCCTTTGCTCCACTGCAAGATCAGCTCTGCTGAGGTCACTCCAGACAGACAAATGCTTATCTACCTGCACTTAAAGACCTTTAGCAGTGGAGACACTGCGGTTCCACAGCAGGAAATGTGTTCCAGTGCTTATTCTTTTTCCATCAGAAAGTGTTTCTTAATGTCTGACTTGGATGCTCTGTGCTGCAACCCACGCCTGTTGCTGCTCATCCTGTCTGTAGGGGATATAAAGAAGAGGCTAATCCCTTTCTCTTTGCCAATCTTTTATGTATTTGGTGATCCTTTGGAGTCTGAGCTATGTCAGTCTCATCACACTGCACTCCTCACACACTGCTCTGATTCCATAAGCAAAACTCCATCTGCTCCCTTATCAGAGAATCTCTGCAGCATTTGCATTTTAGAAGTCAGGTGCACCATTTTCCCCTGACCTCAAGATAATTCTACATTGCTTCCTCCACCACTCCCATATAACAGAGAAACCTTTTGCATCCCAAAATCTGCTCTGAGAAAAACTGCAGTAAGCACAGAAATATGCAAAATTCACACTTCCCCACAATTTGCTTGGCAGCGGAATTGAGCACTGTTTATTCAGTGCATTTTCAGTGCTCTAAAATGGCTACAACTGCCAAACCTGTGGGCTGCACTTACAGTCTGCCAGGCAAAGGACAGATTCATGGTGATTCAGTATCCAAAGTTTATGCTGGATAGTATATTAAATATATTTATTGGTTTGTTTCCACCTGAAAATCCTGAAGAACATCCAAAACTAGAAGTAGGCACACGAATGAAAAATGGCAGTTCCTGTTACATATAAATTTGACCTAATCTGGTGTAAGTACATACAGTCCTAGAACAGAACTCTTGTTAACCTCCACTCTTCTACCAAAATAGCAACAAGTGTTAGCACTACAACATATGAACAACTTCAGGTCATTCAACCACATATTTTTTGTCAGGAGCCACGCCATCAATTTCAGAGCAACAAAGAATTCTGAGTTATCACGACTATGCTTACACAGCTTACGTGGCTGTGGGTGCAGCCACGAGTAAGCCACAGATGCACGGCTCCCGTGAAAAATCAGGCTATTTACCATCCGCATGGCAATGTTCTCAGGGGCACTACTGCAAGAGGCTGTCAAAACACGTGGATGCCTTGCTCTGGAACGCTACACGTGCCTTAAACTGACGGCAGGAGAAAGAACATTGCATTTGTGCGACATTTCGTATTCTCTGGCAACTAATGCAGAGCCGCCGTGCCGAACAAACCCTGCACAAGGCGCTAGGCGTTGCCCGGCGGCCAGGAGCAGAGGCGGGCGGGCAGGATGGGCTCCGGGGAGCGCGGCCCGTGCCCGTGCCCGTGCCCGTGCCCGCTGCCCCTGCCCGTGCCCGCTGCCCGCTGCCAGCTGCCCGCTGCCCGCTGCCCGTGCCCGCTGCCCGTG
>VZRR01009237.1:0-12467 GCA_013398015.1 Oreocharis arfaki
TATCTTTCAAACCAAGACAGCACTGCATAAACTGGAGACCTCCAGAACTTTCCTGAGCTACCTTAGATTTTCCAATAGAAAATTAATAGAGTCACTTCTTTGCATTTCTTCATCACGTGGGCCTGAATAAAAATTACAGCAGCCAGCTACATATTTTCTTTAGACAAGGCTTATCCCAGACAGCTGGAGCCTGGACTTTGCTTCTTCCCATCCCGTGGATTATGAAGGGTTTTTCTTGCTCCAGCCTGCTCTCACTAGAAGCCACCTCTGCATTTCATGGGCTCTGCCAAGCGGACAGGAAATAATGAAGTTTAAATGAAGAGCTGCTCCCTCTTCCAGCTGTCTGATCCTCGCTTTTGATTCTCTAAAACCCTGGCAGAGGGCTCCTGATCTAATCATGGGAGCTTGCACTTGGTGATCCAATTACTGCCAAGTTTCTGGACATTGGTTTTTCCTTTGATGAGAACATTTAAAGGTGTGAACTTCTCAGGGGCTGGCTGACGGCTGTCTCGGCTCTGGGATCTCATCTGGGGAAGGGAGGAATAAAACACTGTGATTTTCTACAGATTCGGACTTCTTCAGCCAGAGTCTGTGAATCCTGATACCCGGCACTTGCTTCTGCTCCTGCCTACACGTCTGCACCCCTCTGCCAAGCCTGGCTTGAAGGAATCAGTCAATGCAGATGTCATCTGGGGAGACGTGCAGCCAGCACATTCACACAACCTCATTTCTAAAAGGGAGGCTACAGACACAGAGATAACACCGAGACTCTTTTCCAGCAGCCTCCTCCAGCCCAAATGTGCACAAGTCTACAAGGAGCAGTGGCCATAAACTAAAGCACAAGAAGTTCCACCTCAATGTGAGGAAGAAATTCTTTATGTTGAGGGTGGTAGAGCACTGGAACAGCTGCCCAGAGAGGTTGTGGAGCTCCCTGTCTGGAGACATTCCAAACCCACCTGGATGTGTCTCTGTCGCCTGCTCCAGGTTATCCTGCCCTGGTGGGGTGATTGGACTAATGATCTCCAGAGGTGCCCTGCAACCCCAAAAATTCTGTGATTCTGTGAAAACTGGGCTGAGAACCGATGATTTTGGTGCACTTCGTGAGGGAGTGCAGGACATCTGCTCTGCACACTGATTTTCCAGCACTGTTGCCCAAACACCCTCAGCCTTTCATGTCCGAAGGTTGCCACAGTCACCGATCCCACCATGGAGGGGAAAGAGGCTCCCAGGGTCTGCCCTGTGAGATAACATCACCCCAGTGACTCCCAGAGCCTTTCTTGAGGTGCCGCTGCCCGGTGTTTGCTCATGTCCTGCATTGTCCCCAACCCTGATAACGCCTCTGATCAAGGCTATCAACTCATCACCACAGCGGCATCAGCCCCCCGCGTTCGGCAGGGAGGACACCAAACCCTACCTGCTGATAGACTCATCCCTAATCCCATTCAGGAGTGTTTTGATCAATGGATAAATCTCTGTTTGTGCAGACAAATCCCTCCCTGCCTTGTCTGCGGGCTGGGTGTGGGGATAAATGTCCTCAGTGTCCCCCTTGGCTCGTGCCATCCCAGATCCTGACGATGTGGAGAGCACGTCGCAGTCGGGGATTAACTCTGTGGGGCTTTATTACCTTTATTTGAGCAGATGGACAGCTGAGGTCCCCCAAAAAAGGTGCAGTGGCCTCTCCAAAATCGCAGGACAATTGAAAATTGAGCTGGGATTTCCCAAACTTTAAGGACATCCTCCTCCAACAGCACCGCAGCAGCTCAGGGTGTTTTTGTGCAGACAGCTGAATACAGAAGCCTTGGCCAGAGACCCTTTTCCATCTAAATTCCTGATATCTTTTGAAGACGTGACCATTTGCTAAGCTTTATTTACCCAGCAGCCCTCCTCCAGTCAATGGAGAGGAGATAAGGATATGAAGGGGTCTTGATGAGATCAGGACCCATCTGACAGGACAACAATAGGGTGGAGAAGAAGAAAGAAAAAAAAGTAAAAGTTAAAGCTCTTGATGATCCAGGCTCCAAGAGAGGCCAAATCTGAAGGGAAGAGTTCTCCCCTAAATAATTCTGTTTTTTTCACAGATGTCAATATAAGGCATTTGGGCGCCAGCATCAAACCAGCAGCAGAGAGAAAAAAATGAGAGAGGAGGAAAGAGAAATCAGGAAAAAAATGATAAAAACAAGAAAAAGCTCTCTATATTTTCCTTCCTTTTTTTTCTTCAAACATGAAAAATATTAAATTGACCCAGAATTATGAAAAAAAAAATAAAAACCAAAAGCCCATCACCAACAGATGTTTTCACCACATGGTCAACACTGGTGGTCAACTACAAGGGAATGAAACGAGGAGCATCTCACAAAAGGTTCTGCCCTGGAGGCCCAACTGGACCCCCCTCAGATGCTTCCCATCGGAGTCCAAATTATTGTCAGTAACTGGTGGAGAGGGACAACCCCTGGAGGTGTCCAAGGAAGGACTGGATGTGGCACTCAGTGCTCTGGGCTGGGGCCAAGGCGGAGACTGGTCACAGGTTGGACTCGATGACCTTGGAGGTCTTTTCCGACCTAAATGATTGTGTGATTCCACGATTCTCTGGTGTGAACTCTTGGCATCTCAGCTCACATCACCCCTGATCTGGGGAGGAAATCCCAAGGACAGACGGAAGGCAGGAAATGAGGCAGGCGCAGACAAGGCCCAAAGATGTTCTTCACACAACCACCCACTGGGAATTGGAAGATTCAGGGGTGTCCTCAAAAAAACCCCCTCTGTGATTTATTCCAAATGGGATATGAAACATGGAGATCAAAGAGCCATAGAACCATGAAATCATAGAATGGTTTGGGTTGGAAGGCACCTCAAAGATCAGCTAATTCCAACCTCTGCCATGGGCAGGGACACCTTCCACTATCCCAGGTTGCTCCAAGCCCCATCCAACCTGGCCTTGGCCACTTCCAGAGAACAAATCCTTCGTTCTTCCTAAGAGTTTCTTGCCTACAACCTCAAGGACAGGGACAATGACCCAGCTGTGATGCTGAGATTTGCTCGAAGAACAGGTGAGTATGAGAAACATCTGCAAGGGGTGATGACAGAAACAGGAATCTGATACCAAAATAAAAAAAACCCCAAACTGTGGACTTCTTATATATCCAGGTATTTGTGGTGGAGATCTGTGGTTCTCATATTTTTAATTTCACCTGAAAGAGGAAAAGCCAGGAATAAAGGGTAAAACACAAACAGCCCCGTTGTTTTTTGGTTTTTTGTCTCCTTTGTGCATTTGGGTTTTGCTTGCAATAATATAAAATGTAACAGCTTTTGCCCCTGCTCTGGTTTTCCCACTGCACGCTGTGATCTGTCAAGGCTTTTCCACTGCAATAAGAAGGCTGAACTCTGAAAATGTTCATTATTCTCTGTATGAACACCCTCCCCAAAAAACAAGAAGGAAAAGAATTCAAATTTTTTCATCTATAATTAGTAAATCCCATCTGAATTCATGCTCCCATTTTATTGTCTTTTCATGAAAAAACCTAAATCCCAAACATAGATGAATATTATTAGAAACACTTAAACTTCTTGCTTAGAGCAGTTCAAGCCCAGCTTTCCTTTTTATTGAGTTTAAACATCAATTCATCCAGAAAGGTCTTAGAATTTTCTGAAAACAAGCAAACCAACCAAAACCAAACTGAAAAACCCAAAGTGAAAGTAAAATTCAATTAAATAAAAAAAAAGAAAAAATTATTCAACTTTGGAGCTTTGTCCAGCCAGAGACAACAGATATTGAACCTTCCCGTTTGCTGCTTTTGTCTTTCTTCCTCTTCCAGATGAAACACAAATGACATTTTTCTTGATATTGGGAAGATTTTCCACTGGAAAAAAAAGAAGTGATCCTTAATGAGTTCTACTCCTGCCACGTGTGTTTTCCTGGAGTGAACATTACACGAGCAGTTTTACCACAGCCTGGACAGAAAGGTGCTAAAAATGATCCTTTCTTCAGTGGCAGAAAAAGACAGTTAATCCAAAGCAGGTATTTTGGGAAGGAGCCCTCCGTGGGGTGCCTGCAACCATTCCCCCGTGGTGGTTTGGGTATCTTTGGGTGTCAACAACTGGAATAGGCTCCGATGCCTCCGGTGTCCTGCTGGAATTACAGTGAGATTTCACAGCTGTTCTGCCAAAAATCCATAACCCTGTGAAAAGGCACGGGACTAAGTGCTCTGGGAGAGACGGGTCCTGCCCTGGATCTGCTGTCCCCCATAAGGCCTCTAATCCCCCTCTCCCTCGTCTTCCCAAGATAATAAGATCCACCTACCCTGCAGTGTTGTTGGGAGGTTTAACGTGGTGATCTTTATAAAGTGCCATGGGATCTTTCGGAAAAGAGAAAAGAAAAGCAAAAGAAAAAAGAAAAATGTAGGACCCAGCCTGGTGCTGGTGTCACATGGCCAAGGAGTGACTCCCAGGGAGATACAGATGACCTGGAGGTTCCTTTCCAGCCCAAACCATTCTGCGATTCCATGATTTTGTGACAAAGACAAGCCTGGGATCAGCTGTCCCAGCAGCCATCCTTCACTCGTGCTCCCGGGAGCCAGCGAGGGTGACGCTGCAGTGACATTTTTGCAGCCCCTGGGAAGGCCTTTCCCTCTGAGATGTCTTTGAAGGCCTTTCCCTCTGAGATGTCTTTGAAGGCCTTTCCCTTTGAGATGTCTTTGCCTTTCTGTACTGAATCAAATCTGCTTTGTCCACCTTGTCCCTGGTGGGTAGGACAAGATGGGGCTGAGCCCGAGGTGCTCTGTTGTGCAAGTCAAAAGCCAATTTCTGGAGAAGGGAATTCTCTGGGGAGACCTCAGAGCCCCTTCCAGGGCCTAAAGGGGCTCCAGAAGAGCTGGAGAGGGACTTGGGACAAGGGATGGAGGGACAGGACACAGGGAATGGCTTCCCACTGCCAGAGGGCAGGGATAGATGGGATATTGGGAAGGAATTCTTGGCTGTGAGGGTGGGGAGGCCCTGGCACAGGCTGCCCAGAGAAGCTGTGGCTGCCCCTGGATCCCTGGCAGTGTCCAAGGCTGGATGAGGCTTGGAGCACCCTGGGACAGTGGAAGGGGTCCCTGCTCATGGCAGGGGGTGGAACAGGTTGAGCTTTAAGGTTCCTTCCAGTCCAAACCTTTCCATGATTCCCTGGTTCTGTACAACAGCCAGAACCACACATTCAAGTCCAGGATTCTCCTGTCTCTGACTGGTTGTGTTTATTAACCAGTTTATTAACTGGATTTTGTTAATTTCAACTAAAACCCTCCAAAACTCAAACCACTGTCCAGGATTCTACCTCTCCTACCTGCAGGTCCCAGGACTCACATCACTCCTGGCTGGTCCAATGCCTGAAAACTCAGAGGTGCATCAGTTGCCCAACAGATATCACAGTTTATTAACAACATCAACACTGCAATAATGATCCAAGAACCAGGGCTAATTGCACATAAATCTGGCAACACACCTGAGTATTCCTTCCCCACGTGCTGCACTGGAGCTTTGCCTGATGATAACAATATCATTTCGTGATAAAATGAACTTTCACGTTCATTGTGCCTTTTGCAGTTACAGCCCGTGGTGTATTTTCTTGCTTTTCCCCAGGGATGACAAAATGCCACCTTCACCCAGGGTTTTCCATCCTGGACAGCATTCCTGGGTGGGTGTGGAGCTGCAGGATGAGTCCAAAAGCCAAAGGATTTCAGCAGATTTAAGGGACCACCAGCTCTGCTTCTCTCTGGTAACGCTGATGTATCAAAAACATTATACCAGAGATGATTTTCTTTACAAACCCAAAAGAGGAGAAGAAGAAGGAGCAGGCTGTTCCTGAGGGTAGAAGGAAACTGGGATCTTTATTTGTGCAGCCATAAGAATCTCGGTGGCATAGTCTGAATTCCTGCTGCCCTGAGTGATGCCAGGGAAGGCTGCACTGTTCACTTGGCTGGAGAACAGCAGTGAGAGGGGGATTTTGGTGGGATATTTCTGGAAATTTGGGTGGATGTTAATTAGGAAACGAAAAATTCCTATGATGTTGCCACAGCTCCAGAAATTGTCACGTAAATCACATGGAAATTAAATATAATCCAAAGGAACTCCGGCAGGACTTCACAGAATCATGGAATTCTTTAGGTCGGAAAAGCCCTCCAAGATCACCAATTAATCATTCCCCCAAATCGGCCCAGGCCACCACTGACCCACATCCCCAGATTCCACATCCACACATCTTTTAAATCCCTCAGGGATGGGGGCTCCGCCACTGCCCTGGGCAGCCTAAGCCAGGGCTGGACAATTCTTTGGGTCCTCCTTTCCTTTGCAAAGCTGAGGCCAGGGGATCTGGGAGAGGCTGAGCTCCAATCCAGTGTCCCGAGTTCAGGGAATTCATCTGTTCAGGGAATTCAACCATTTGCAGGTGAAGAGAGGAAGATTCCCAGAAATTCCCATCTGTCCCCAGTGTCCCTTGCTGGAGGACATTGCCAACCTCAGATCACAAACTCACCCTGCACCAGGGAGATTTTCCCTTGTAGGAGCAGACCAGGCACTTTTTCACCTATTTTCCCTAACTTTTCCTTTTTAAAATGGTCAATATTTTGTGTTTTTTTGACTGGCACCTTGTCCAAGGTCAAACCATCCTCCTGCACCACCACTCAGTCCTGCCAGCACTGCCTGCACGTGAAACCCTGCTTGTCCTTTGCTCATGGGAGTGCGTTCCACATGGATTTCGGCTTGGAAATGCAGTGCTGGGAATTTTTTTGTGCGTGAAAAACTATTTTGGATTCGCAGCTTTACTTTCATGTGAAATCTACCTCTTTTTTTTTTTTTCTTTCCTCTCCAGAATAAGTGGATTAAATTCAACCGCTGATACATCAGTGCCGAGAGAGAAACAATTTTTTCAGCCCAGAAGGAACTCAGCGACGAAACCTCTGTCCTGACCCTGCGTCTGCCACCCAGGGGCGGAGGATTTGGGTCAGGATCGGCTGTTTTTTCATCACCGCATCCAACCTCGGCGCTGCATCTCCCAGCACCCGGTGGCCGGTGCGCGATGCTCGGAGGGAGCGCAGGGGCAGCGCCTGCGGCTCCGGCCCTGCAGCCCTTCCCTTCCCGGCGGCGGCGGGGCTGCCCGGGGCACTGACCCCAGCGCCGGGGAGTCTGGAGCGGAGCCGGCGGCCGCCGCTCGCCGCCGTCAGCCCACACCTCATCAATAGGGGCTGACAGCCCCGGCCCCGCCGCCCCGACGGCACCGCTGCCGGCACGGCACGGCTTGGCACGGCCCGGAGCGCGGGCTGCGAGCAGGGAGACCCCCGAAGGTGGGGTTGGAGGCAGCCCCGTCCATCCGGGATGTGTTTGGGGGAAGAAGCGGCAGAGTCGGGGTGCAAAGAACCCCACGGGGGTCAGGGTGAGGGTAACCCCGCAAGGATCCAGGGATCCAGGCATTCCCGCAGGCTGCAGCCCCATAGGTCTGGGATAGCGGCAGCATCACTGTGAGGGGGTACGAACTTCCCAGTGGGGCAGATTGAGGGGGTCAAGGGGGCTGGAAGTGGGGTACAGGGGTGTAGGGGACCCCACAGTGACAGGTAAGGACACACAGTGAGGGGTATAGGCGAGTGGGAAGGTAAGAGACGTCGGTGAGAGACGTGCAGACACACGGATAAATACCGGGATAAATAAAGCGATATTCTGGCAAATAGAAAGGCACAAAAAAGCAGATAGAGGAATGAGTAGGGAGTTACAGAGATGTATGGATAGAGGGATGTAGGGATAGATACACGGAAATACGGCTAGATGATGGATAAACGGATACATGGATAGATGATGGATAAATGGATACATGGATAGATGATGGATAAATGGATACATGGATAGATGATGGGTGACACTGACTGAGGTTCCGCATTCCCAGGGCTCCAGCCCGGGCATTTCCGGGCAGAGCAGCCTTCCCTGCCCGATGCACGCGGCTTTTCCAGCCTCCTCGAGAACGGGAAGGGATTTTCCATCACAGACGCGAGGGGCTCTGCCGCGGCCGGTCAGTCTCCGACAGCCGGGATGTCACGGCAGGTGTGTTCCACACCAGTGGTTTCAGTGTCGCTGCGTCAAAGAGAGGTGACAATGATGACAACAGAACCACACGTGCGGAGTGGGCGACAGGAGCCCCTCTGGTGACGCGCCCCCTTCATCCCCAGGGGGTTCCCCCCACCGCAGGTGATGCTCGCCCGCTCGTCCCCGTGCTGGTGGCCCTGGGACATCCCCCACCCACGGGTGACGCGTGCCCACAGATGCCACGCAGACACTCGTCGCACAGCGGTGGCACAGCCCCCGTCCCTCTGAGCGGGGCTTTCACGTCTCCTCGCCAATTCTGAGAATCTCGGATCGGGAAATCCAGAGCCCTGACGTTTTAGGCTCGATTCGCTCGGTTTTGGCTGTAAAGCTGACAGGAACGCAGCGCATTGATCCACGCTGTGCTTTCAGTGTCCTCTGGGACACGTCTGTCCCCTCCGCGCACACACAGTGGCACCGACACGCGGGGCATTACATGTCCTGTGGTTCCCGGTTCCTAAAAATCCCCGTTCCAGGTGGGTCTCAGATCCTGCCCCTCCCCAAATCGCCACGGCACTGACCCTCACTTTTCAGCCCCTCCCCTCCTGCTGCATCGGAGCGTGGATCGCTGCTCCACGCATCCATGGATTTGTCCCTGACGAAGTCACGCGTATTTATTTCCACTGGGGGTAAAAAAAAAAAAAGGGAAAAATAGGAAAAAGCAATAATATAACATTTGGGGGTAGAGTGGGTGGTCAGAAGGGATTTAGAAATTCCCCTGAAGCACCGCGGAGCCGCGATGCTCCTCGGCCAGCCTTCTCCCGAGGGCAGTGCCCGGCCTTTGGGATGGCGGGGGTGCAGGCGGGGGGTTGGTGGCATTTTAGGACCACTGCCGGCCTGCAAACAGATGTGACGTTTATTTGGGAAAGCGTCTCTGAAGGCGTGACAAGAGCCTTTGGCTGAGCCGGGGCGGGGTGGGGCAGCCCCAGCAGGGTCCCCTGTGAGCGGCTCGCGCTCCCTCGGCTGTGCTCGGGGATTGTCCCGCTGTCCCTTCCAGCTGTGCTGTCTGCCCACAGTGTCCCGCGGGGTGTCCTTGCGCTGGGGTGTCCCGGCACGTGTCTGTGGGCAGGGGGGTGCACGGGGGTCCCAGAGAGGGGGCTCCAAGGCTCCCCAGGGAGGAGGGTCCAGGATCTGTCCCCCGGGAGGGCGGGGGGTTCATCCCTCCGCTCTCAGCGCTCCACCGAGGGATGCCGCTCGGGATTCCCCCCCTTTTCTGGAGCAGGGGAGGGCCGGAGGGGCAAGGCCGGGGGTAGCACCCCCCTGTGCATCCCCAGACCCCCGGACGGGTGGGAAGGGGGCGGGGAGGAGACGATGCCGTCCCGAGACGTCTCCTGGCTCGCAGGGAGCCTCGTCTCCCACTCCCGGCCATCCCCCACCCCCCAGCCATCCCGGTCGTGCCGCTCAGCCCCAAAAAATCGGGGGTGCACCTTGGGACCCCCCCTTCCTGTCCCCAGTTGCACCGGCTGCTCTAACGCAAATCAGGGACAGCCTAGAGACACCCACAGATAAATACCTGTAGATACCTATAGATACCTATAGCTGATCCATACCGCCAGCAGACGCCTCCCAACAGAAGGCACCAGAATTTTGGAGCCGATTTCTCTCCTCTCCGCTGTCCCGGGGGGGCCGATCCCCTCCCGCAGCCCGTAACTCTCCGATTGCCCCCAGCCCCCTCCTCCGGACCTTCCCCAGCTGTAGCCAAGGCAAGGAATGAATAAAATAGTTAAAATAATATTAATAAAAATCCCAAATACTCTCAAATACCCGATGCACAGTAGCCGCCGGCCACATTTATCCCTTTGGCTCTGCTAAAACCACATTTCCTCCGCTGATTTTTTTCCCCCTATTTTTAACTGGTTTTCTCATAATTTTTTAAAAACTCAATTTTCTGCACAGAGAAAAATTTAAATTAACTTTCTCCCCTCTTCCCCTCCGCTCCCCCAATTCCTAAAGTGGTTTTGGGTGGGGTTTTATGTTTGTTTTTAGGGTGTTTGGGGGTTTTTTTGTTTTATTTTTTTATCCATCAACACCCGGAGCTTTAACTCTAAAACCGTCGCGGAACTAAGTTCAATACGGGAGAAAAAAGCAAAACAAAAAAACTTTAAAACACAGGCATCGAATCGATTTTTTTCCTGCTTGGGGCAGAAGTCGGGGCTGGAAAGGAGAGAGGCAAGGCCAAAGTTTGTTCCCTTGGGTTATTTTCAGCCAGATTTCGTTAATCGCAAGGGAAAAAAAAGCTCCACCGAGTGCAGAACCGAGTTTTGGGTTTGGTTTGGGTTTGCTTTTTTTGTCGCTGGGCTTTGCTGTGTCCCATCTGCTTTTTCCGGGAGAAATTGTGTCCTAAATCCATCCTGTCCTTCCCGGCTGTTGGGTCACGCCAGGCTGGGCTCAGAGCGGTTCCTCACCTCTCCGATTTTCGGGATGCGCGTCCTGGCGACTCCCGGCTCCACCGACCGATAATTCCCCGCAGAACGAGGCTAGATCCGGCCACAATCCGCGGGAATTGCTTTTGTACGTTTTTTCCTGGAAGTAGCAAAGCCAAAACAGGTCCTTGAAATCTCCTCTGCTCCTGGTATTGCTGCTTGGCCGAGTTTAATCAGTTTAAATCGCTTTTTGTGCTATTTTTTTTTCTTTAAGGAAAACGCTGCTTTTCTGAAGGAATTCAACGAATCTTTAGGAAATCTCTGCTTTGGGAGAGAAAACCGTCAGGGATTTTGCAAAGGAAGGAAAGATGAGGCACAACCGGCTAGGCAGCTGCTTCGGAGGAGTATAAAAAGAGATATCGATATATTTAATTCTCCTTTCTTTCCCTGTGTGCCGGTAGCTCCGTGTTCAAAAGCATATTTTTATATATACATGTGTTCTTACACGTTTTTAGATAAACGTATTTACATGTTTGGATATAATATATGAATTATTGCGCATTATAGTTTATATATTACAGATGTATTTTTATATATTTCCTAGTTTACATGTATATAAAAACAATTTGTACCACAGGGCGTTATAAATCATAACCAATAAATTATTTAGGTATGAAAGTACATCCATGTTTGCATGTAATACACATTCCTGTGAATTATAACGTACACTGAGTCCCATTTACACTCAATTTTTGTATCGATCTGTATAAAATGACACACTTTTTATGAAACACGTATTTTTCCCCGTGTGCTGAAAGTACAAATAAGCACAGTGACACCGTTGCTGATATTTATTTGCTATGTATTTCTGTGCCTATAATTTTATTTCTGTATTGGGCTATAATTATTTTCATCCCGATATTTGGGGTTATCTCCAACTGCGTTTTCCCACTTTTTGGGGTTTGGGGAGTCCCTGTGCCCCCTGGGTATTCCAAAGTAACGAGATGGGCAGAGGATGAGGGGATCCCACATCCCCGGGGACTCATTCCCGACCCTGGAGCACCCCCCAGGCGCTCCCTTCACCTTCCACCCCCCTTCAATAAATCGCTTCTCCCATCCCCTCTTCCCCCATCCCCTCCCGTCTCTTTCATACGGAGATTTTAAGTTTTAATTTAATATTTTTATTTCCAAGCACCACAAGCCGCTGCCACCTCCCCCCACACACACTTAAGGTAGGAAACCCAAACTTCCACGGGAAACTCCAGAGTGTGGGAAATATTAATGGTGTGAGAGTTATTTCCGGGGAACTGGGCAGGGGTCTGGAGAGACCCCAGGGTGAAACGAGCCCCCGGGAGAGGGGGAGGCGGTGGGTGCAGGGCTGAGCCCCTCGAGGGATGGGGACCCCAAATTGCAGAGGGGTCCTAAAAACCTTTAAGCTCATCAGCCTCTGCAGAGCACGGAGGGACAGGTATGGGTTCCCAGTTTGAGGAGAGCACCCCCAAAATGGCTGGGATAGAGGGGAGACCAACTGCTGCCTCCTCACTCCATGGTTTGGGATCACGATTTGGGGCAGAAGCGTGGAAAAATCTTCCCTGGGCAATATCGCCAACGAAAGCGGCTGACTGCAACGGGATTGGGGGACTGGGGGGTGTCTGCACCCCTCGGAAAACCCCTCTAATTATTTCTAGGAGCCGGGCACGGGCATTCCCGGGATGCGCAGGGACGCGAGGCTGCCCAGCTGGTGGGGCCATGCCCGAGGGGCTGGTTTGATTTTATTATTTCGTTTTATTCCTTCTTCTTTCCTTTTCTCTCCCCACAGCCATGAAACCTGGCGCCCGGCTGATGGTGCAACAGATACCGGCCACCCCCTTCACCCCCGCTCCCCTCCCATCGCCGCCCACTCCCACGTGACGTGGGAAAACCAGTCAGCGAGTGGGACTGGGCAGCCTGGCCATACTGGGGAGCCGGGAGGGGGGCAGCGCTGCCCCTAACCCCCCAGGGAAG
>VZRR01009238.1:8572-27514 GCA_013398015.1 Oreocharis arfaki
CCCCAAAAAAAAAAGGTGAGAGGAGGAAAAGCGAAGAGTTTATTACGGATAATTTTATTAAAGTGACTTTAAAAGAGTGACAAACACCTTAAAACCGCCCCAATTTGGGCCAGTTTAACAAAGCTGGAGATAAAGCCGAGCTTTGCAGCCTTAAACCCGGGCCTTGGTGCTGCTGCAGAACCCGACCCAAAGGCGACCCTTTATCCAGGGAGACACCGCATGCCCCGAAAACGGCGTTGATCTCTTTTATTTCTTTTATTCTGACCGAAATATTTACAATTTCCAGGAGAATCCAAGCGGGAATTCAGCAGGAGAGAACACAGACCGGCTGTGCAATCGATCAATCAATCAATCAATCATCGTTAATTACAGTCCTTTCTGACGAGCAGAAGCGGCAGGGCTGGGCTCGGAGGTTCATTAATTAAATCAAACAAATGAAAGGCTACCACGAGGAAGTGCCTAAAGTGAATAAATAAATACAGAGGGGTGGCTGCGTTTGCACCTCCCAGACACCTCCCTGTCCCCTCCATCCCGGCCCCAAAGCTCGGGAATTCTGCACCCGGCAGGGATGGATTTCCAAACCCAGCGATCCCGGCCCCTCGGCCCGAGCACAGCGGTTTTCACCACAGCAATAATTCCATTAATAGTTGCCTTTTTTTGGCACGTTCTCACAGAAAAAAATCACAATTTTCCAGTTAATCCCAACCCGTTTTTATGGCATTGATCGGATGGAAGTGAGGCTCCTCCTCCAGTGTCTCCCCCACTTCCGGGGGGCTTTGGGGCCGTTTTTCCCGGCTCCAGATCTTCTCCCTGGAACGTTTTCCATTCAATTTGTGGAGATACCCATGGGGGACCCCAAATTGCACCTGGGCTGCTGTGCCAGAGTCAGGAAATGCAATGGAATAAAGTGGGATAGGATATGGAAAACAGAATAGAATAGGGAATAGAATAGGGAATAGAATAGAATAGAATAGAATAGAATAGAATAGAATAGAATAGAATAGAAAATAACAGAGCAGAAAATAGAATAGAATAGAAAATAGAATAGAAAACAGAAGATAGAATAGAGAATAGAATAGAAAATAGAAAATAGAATAGAAGATAGAATTAGAATTAAAATTAGAATAGAATTAAAATTAGAATAGAATTAATAGAGACTAGAACAGGATTAGCTCAAGAATAAGAATAGGAAATAGACTATATCAAGAAGAGAATAAGAATAAAAATAGATCAAGACTGAGAATAGGAAATAGAATTGAATAAGAGAAATAGAATAAAGTAGGATAGAAAAGAGAGTAAAATGCAACAGAATTAGAATGGAATAGGAATAGAAAACAGAATAATGAATAGACTAAAGAATAGAATAGTAACAGGTTAAGAATAATAATAGAATAAAGAAAAATAATAGAATTAGAATAGAATAACAGAATAATAAGAAGAATTAGAGTAAAATACGAGTAATAAGAATAAGAATTAGGATAGGCTAAGAAAAAAAATAAAATAAGGAAAAATAATAGAATTAGAATAGAGTGAGAAAAGAATAAGAACTAAAACTAAAAGAACGTGCAGTGCCCCCCAAAAACCAGGATAAACCACGGAAAGGAACTCTGGGAATGGTACAAAGGCCTCGGGAACACAGTGACAGTCACACGCTGAAACTTCCAGGGACACTGGTGGCTGAGCCGGCCCCCGGCAGTGCTGAGCTTCCGAGCCCTTGTTCCGTGCCAACACCTGGAACAAAATCCCAGTTTTTCTCCTCAAAGCCCATCAGCTCTGTTGATAATTATCCAGCAACACGGGCATCGCTGCAGGGTGGCCCAGGAGCCAGAGGTGCCCACCCACGGATGCTCCTCTGCCCACTCCTGGCCACGGCTGGATGCGATCCCGAGGGTTTTACACGCGGGATGGCACTCGGAGCCCTGCTCCTGGGGTGACTCTTCTGCCCACCCACGGTGCTGCCCATCGCCCCATCTATCCCAAACCTCCTCCAAGAAGGAGCCTCTGGGAAGGCCCCAAACACAGCCCAGGGGGCACCTCAACCCCTTGGATTTTGGGGAGGTTCTCCACCACCTCAAGGCCTCGGCACAGAGCCCAGCCTGGCTCGATCCCAAACGAGGCGGGCAAAGGAAACCCAAACACAACCCCAGAGGAATCAACCCCAGCATTTCACCGTTCCCACAGGGTCTGACTCGTCCTCAAAGCCCCGGGGTCACCTCCAGCTCACACCAAGCTCAGGCAGCATTTGCACCACGGCAAAAGCAGTGAGGAGCGAGCCCCGGCTTGGGACCTCCAAACCCTGCCAGGGAGGGAAATCCAGGCCCAGAGGGATCGGGGGAAGTGGGGCTCTGCCTTTGGGGTGCAGCTCATCCAACAGGAGAGCCCGCTTGGCACCATGGGCACGCTGAGCTGTGTCTGTGGCTGGCTGTTCCAGCAACAGGAGAAATCCAGCACGTCCTGCTGATTCTCTTCCGCACACATCGTAAGGCGCAGAGATTTTTCTAAAAGTTGCTAATTGTACCTAACGTGTGAACTTGAGTCATTTATTTATCACTTTGCCCAGGCTTAGGAACACAAGTTTCTTCTCTAAACAAAGCCTGATGAAATACAGATGATTTTTTTTTTCTTTTCCCTGGCATTTTTCCCCGGTGGCTTTGACACCCCAAAAAAAACCTGAAAGCAAACTAGAAACCAGCAGTGGATTTAAGGCGAGCAGATTTGGTGTGAGGGGTGAACTAAAACACCTCCTGGGAGGAAAAAAAAACCAAAAAACCACATGCAGCAACAACTCGGGTGAGCAAATCCCCACCCCCGGCGGGAAAAAAACAAAAAAAAAAACCCCAAACGCTTTCAACTCAAGTCAAACTTACCCTGAAAGTCCCCCCAACTCCGTGTTGTCCCTATTCCCTCAGCAATACAGGGGAAGGAAGGCCCCTCTGCGTGTTTTTCGGGATGTAGAGTATAAATACAGGAGGAGTCATGCCACGGACTAGATGCAGAGACTGCACACTATTATCGCATGCGCTGGGTAGTACATGCCGAGGGCGCGGCCCTCGCTCGCAATCCCGCGGGACGCTCCCGCCTCCCGGAGCGCCGAGTCCATCCCAGAGTCCATCCCAGAGCCCACCCCGGAGCCCACCCCGGAGCCCACCCCGGAGCCCACCCCGGAGCCCACCCCGGAGCCCACGGCGGCCCCTCGGCGGCCCCGGCGCGTTATGTGAAGCGGTCGGAATTCATTTTGCGCAGTTTGGGCGGGAGGTTCCCCTCCATCCTCCCGCCGCCCCCCGAGAGCTTCTGCAGCTTGGGGGGCAGCTCTGCCACCGACTGGCTCATGGGATCCGACATCATCTTCGTGGTCTTAGAGCCCAGCTTCTCCTCGGAGTTGCCGGGCACCGAGCTGATGCGCTGGAGTTTCATGGGCAGATCGCCCATGCTGTAGGCCTTCTCCGAGGTGGTGGAGCTCATCCTGAGCAGTTTTTTCGGGAAGTCGTCCCTCCCGGTGATTTTCTGCAGTTTTGAGGGCAGCTTTGTGCCCACCTCGTCGAGCCCATCCAGGCACTCCACCGAGTTGTTCCTCTCCTTGCTGTTGCTGACGGCGGGCGGGATCAGGGGCGAGGACATGAGGAGCATCTCCTCCTGCTCCTTCACGCTGTAGGGCGGGGTGGGCACCTCGAAGGTGGCGTGGAACTGGGAATAATCCACCTTGAAGAACCCTTCTTCCAAGGAGATCACCGGGAAGAAGCGATGGCCCCAGAGAACCTCGTCCTCCGTGTAGGATGTCCTGGCTTGGCACGTCATCCCTGCAAGGAGAAGGGAGGAAAAGCTTCCGACCGGTTCCAGGAGACTGGGGATGCACAGAAATCCCGGAGCAATTCCATGAAATTGATTTTATGGGTTTAAAAGAATTAAAAAAAAAAAAAAAAAGCGCACTGGCCTGCCTCTGTTTGGAGGAAATGATGCACCAGGGGGGGTTTAGTTGGATATCAGGGAAAATTCCTTCGTGGAAAGGGCTGTCCAAGGCAGTGGGGGAGTCCCCACCCCTGGAGGGATTTCCAAGCCCCAGGGATCTGGGGCAGCGGTGCTGCTTGGTGCTTGGACTTGATGACCTTAAAGGTCTTTTCCACCCTTTAAGGATGCTGTGATTTTAGGATTCTACAGCTGTTAAATCGTCATTCCCAAGGGGAAAGGAGCCAGCAGAAGGGGCGGAACTGAGGAATTCCCACCTACATTCACAGACCCTTTGTGAAGGTGCTGCTGCCAAAGGGACATCAGGGCTGCCTGAGAGCCCTGGGACTGAACCAGCAGGAGCTGCAACGGCAAACGGGACTCGTCAGACCCTAAAGTATCCCTAAGTTATTCCATATTTCCCTCATATCCATGAATGCACACAAAACCAGCTCCCCCATCAGCACATCCCAACCCGCCAGCAAGCAGCAAACACATTTATTCCTCTTTAAAGGCCTCACCAACAATCTGCTCCCAGATCCCTCGCTGCCAGGCTGGGATCCAGCTCCAAAAAATTATCAGGGAATAAAACCATGCCCAAGAGGCACAACACTGCCCTTCCTCTTCCTCCCACTGTGCAGAAAAGTCCCCTCAAGCACCACGCTTGGCCCCCCTGGTGACCCTGGGGAATCAGAGAGAGGTGATGCTCACGGATTGCTGGAAGCTTCCAGAAGAAATCCTGCTTTTTTTCATTAACGTTGTTATTTTTTTTAACCCCTCTCTGTAGCAATCTGTAAACAGAATTACGCTGCCATTTGGAAATGTGACATTTGGATCTCAGGAAGCTCCATCCACCTCTGCAAACACATCCTCTGCCTGGCTCACCAGGATGCCAGGAGAAAAGGAAAGGAACTTGGGAAGGCACAGGAAAAACAGCAGCAGGGCTGCAGCGAGGGGGAGTGGGATGGAACGTGACACACAGCCAGGAAAATTCCAGTTTATCCCACTGATGGGATCGGTTTAGCTGCTGATCACAAGACAAAACCCTGTTTCTCACTTTATCCCTTCGGAGGAAAACATGAATCCCGTTTTTTAGCACTGGATGCTGCTCCCACTGCCGGGAAAGCCTCACACCTGCCGGAGCACACCCGGAGCCATCCCCCAGCCTCTCCCAGGACACACTTTATACTTCCCAGAGGATTTTCACCCAGAGCCCAGGTGCTCTTGTTTACTAAGTGGAGTGGAAGCAACCCCGCTCCTAAAGGGTTTAGGAAAAACCTGTGATTCTGGGAAGAACGGCAATTTGAGTGAGCTATCCTTCCCCCTGTGCCCTTCGCTCCGCAGCTGCTCAGGAGCAGCCTCACGAGCACATCCCAGAGCTTCCCTCTGTTCCTCAGCCCTGACTCCCACTGGGAGCTGCTCAGGGACTGAACGTGGGATTCCACATCTGAATCTGTATCCACACCTGCATCCATACCTTCATCTGAATCCTTATCCATATCTGAATTGCATCCATACCTTCATCTGAATCCTTATCCATATCTGAATTCCCATCTCCTTCTGCATCTGCATCCACACGCTCATCCTCTTCCACATCCAAATCCCCAGCCCCATCCACATTCCCATCCCCATCCAAATTCCCATTCACACCTGTATCTGTGTCCACGTCCACATCTGCATTCCCATCCCTGTCAGCATCTGCCTCCCCATCCCATCCTCATCTTCTTCTGCATCCACATCCCCAGACTCAGATCCATCTGCATCCCCATCCCCATCCAAATTCTCATTCAAATTCCCATGCCAATCTGCATCCACACCCTTGTCAGCATCTGCATTCCAAACCCCATCCCCATCCCAGGCAATCCCATGGCAATGCCAGGGGCTGTTCCCAAGGGCTATTCCCACCTCCTGCTCCATGGTCCTGCCTCTCCCAGCAGGCTTTCCAAGGAGGAATTTCATACCCACTATCACCATGGAAAAACGTATCAGCTGAATCTCGGGAAGAATCAGCAGCAGATTCTGTCTCATTCCCACATCAGCTCACTGGAGGGATAAACATTTGCAGGAATATCGTTTGTCTTTCAAATCCACTTATCTCCTTCCCCAGCAAACCCAAGGGCACAAATTATTTAAGAGCCTCTCAGGATGAACAGCAGCAGCCAATATTCCCAACATTCTTGGGAATACATGTCAGCCACCAGGCTGTGCTGAGAGGTGCTGCCATGGCCAGGACAAGAAACCAGCTCCCAGCTCTGCTGCGGTTCCCAGCTTTTCCTTTGTGCTCCATTCTCTCAGCAAAGCCTCAGCCCCAGCTCGGAGCTCACACTGACATTCCGCCGTTCCACACTCGGATTCCAGCAACAACAGAATCCCAGGATGGTCTGGGTAGGAAGAGACCTTAAATCCCACCCAGTGCCACCCCTGCCATGGCAGGGACACTTCCACTGTCCCAGGCTGCTCCCAGCCCCCATGTCCAGCCTGGCCTTGGGCACTGCCAGGGATCCAGGGGCAGCCACAGCTGCTCTGGGAATTCCAGCCCAGCCCCTCCCCACCCTCCCAGCCAGGAATTCCTTCCCAATATCCCATCCAGCCCTGCCCTCTGGCACTGGGAAGCCATTCCCTGTGTCCTGTCCCTCCATGCCTTGTCCCCAGTCCCTCTCCAGCTCTCCTGGAGCCCCTTCAGGCCCTGCAAGGGGCTCTGAGCTCTCCCTGTGTCCTTCCCTTCTCCAGGTGAACATTTCCAGCTCTGCCAGCCTGGCTCCAGAGCTCCTCAAAGGGGCTCCATCCCACACCAGGACCTGTATCCCCAACACACCTCCCAGAAAGCACCAAGCCCCAAACCCATGAGTATTTCCATGTTTTCCCACAGAAACAGCAGGATCAGTTGCGTGCACCCCACCTCCGCCAGCCCTTCTGATAACCACCCCAGGATTAATTTCCATGAATTTTGCCCATGGATATCCCTCCTGGCTCCCAGTTTTCCATTCCTGCCGTCGGCACGGAAGGGTTTTCACTTCCTGAGCTCTGTTCCCCTCACGAGTTCCCCCTCAGCAGGGCCCGCGCTGCCTCCGACGCCCCCGCCCCGGTCACGGGCCTGCTCCCATCTTCCCAAGTTCTCCACGTGATTAATATCCATTTGCAGGATAAATTCCCAGCTCCGGCTTGGAAGCAAACAGGCTGCCTGCAGTGGAATTATTTGTTATGGAATTAAGCAGCCGTTTGTCAAAGGAAAAGGCTCTGGAGCGTTTTGTTCCCTGCTCCCAGCTCAGCCTCCCTCAGGCTCCGCGAGCTGGGGACCAGCAAAGCTCTGCCTGCACACAAATCCCACCTGAACAGGTACAACAATCCCAGATTCCAGCAGAAACATCCCAAAGTATCCAATAAAACCCCTCTCCATCGCTTCAAAACCGGGGAATGCTTTTGTTGCACGTGGGGAATCCAGAGGAGCTGCGGCAGCCCCATCCCTGGAAGTGTCCAAGGCCACTTGGATTGGGCTTGGAGCAACCTGGGATAGTGGGAGGTGGCCCAGCCATCCAATTAAGGATGATCCTTCACTTCCCTTCCAATCCAAGCCATTCCATGGTTCTGTGGCTCGCTGTCAGCCCAGCTCAGAGCTGCAGCCCCGGATTAATGAGGGGGCAGACGGAGGCCAAAAAAATAAAATCCGTAAATAAATGCTTTGACTAACTCCACCCTCTAATAATCCTCCAATTACTTCCAAATTTCCAAAGGACCCAGATGGAGCCGGCTGTTTTCTAGAGCTCGTCAGGAATTGCCTTGAAAAGAATCCCAGCCCTGCCGTTATTTATCCCATCCGATTCCCGAGGCTGGCTGCTGCCTGGGAAATCACGGATCATTAATCAGCTTTTAACAGCCCCCTCCCTGCCCTGGAGAGGCCTCAGAAGCAATTCTGGCACCCGAAGGTTCCGTGGCTCTTTTCCCTCTCCAAAGCAATGCCAGCAATTCCGCCCCCAGCCGCTGGAATGCAGTTTGCTGGCCAAGGGCTGGACGCAGGGACACCGGGCGTCCTTCCCAACGTGGAAAAGGTCACCTGAATCACTGGGGAAAGAGGGAATTGATTGGGAATTACGGGCTCGGCAGCACATGGTCCCAACGGCCACAAAGAGGGCATCTCTGTGTCCTAGGGTTGGGAGGAAGAGGAATCTCCAGCAGGAACTCCGGGGCCAAAATGCACAAATCTCCTTCCTTTTGTCAGCTTTTTAACTTTTTTTCTTAGCAAGAGCTCCTGCCCTGTGGGTAAAAATCCCTGGAGCTGAGCCAGGGGCTCCTCCCTGTGCATTTTGGGGGGCTGATCTGCCCTGAACCTGCAGCTTACCTGGAAAACCTCCCAAACACCTGCTAAAGGTGAATCTCACAGCAAAGTCTGACGAATTTCTAATAACTGAGCTAATCCAGAACCGCAATTTAAGGCCCACGAGGGGGACGAGTAAAGCCTGACCAGGGCTTGATGTAAAACCACACAACGCTCACCCCCTGCTCTTGTAGGACCGAGGGAGGACTCGCTGCTGCAGGGGAAAGGATTCCCACAGCAACCCCTCCTCTTCCAGGATGGCAGAGGAAGCAATGGAATCCTGGAACGGTTTGGGTCGGAAGGGAAATTAAGGATCATCCCGTCTCACCCCTCCATGGGCAGGGACACCTTCCACCATCCCAGTTTGCTCCAAGCCCCATCCAACCTGGCCTGGGATGCTTCCAGGGATGGGGCAGCCAGAGCTCCACTCCAGACACAGGGATAGCAGCTGGTTTATCCCGTTTATCCAAGGAGCAGTGGGATACCCCGATGCTCCCACCTGGAGCGGCGACAGACGGCTGAGATCTGCAATCAGCCCCAAAAACGGGGCCACAAAGAGGGGTCAGCCCCCAAACCAGGAGGGTCTCAGCTCCCAGACCCTCCCTCTCCCCCCGCTTCCACTGCCACGCTGTTTTTCCACGGAAGTTCAGCTGCCAGACTGGGAAATGCACAGCCCGCCGGGAGGGCTCCTCCGCAGACAGAGCGTGGGGCTGCGGCTCCGCCACCTCCATCTCCCGGCAAGAACAGCTATTTCTGGCACCAGCATTTCCCAGCACCACTCCAAGGCTGCTCCTTCATTAAAGTGATGACGGCTTCAAGTGCTCCAGAACGTTCTGGCAATCCATGGCCAGGGAGCTGGGAATGTTCACCTGGAGAAGGGAAGGACACAGGGAGAGCTCAGAGCCCCTTGCAGGGCCTGAAGGGGCTCCAGGAGAGCTGGAGAGGGACTGGGGACAAGGCCTGGAGGGACAGGACACAGGGAATGGCTTCCCAGTGCCAGAGGGCAGGGATGGATGGGATATTGGGAAGGAATTCCTGGCTGGGAGGGAGGGGAAGCAATTTTTCCATAAAAAACTACTTTGGTTAAAGGGAAAAAAAAATCCATCGTTCCCTGAAATGTGAGACACAAAATGTGTCCTAAAGGCATCAACCACAAAAACCCTTTATGAATCCATGAAAATACCACAGAATCCCAGAATTATTTGGGTTGGAAGGGACATTAAAGCTCATCTCATTCCAACCCATGGGCAGGGACACCTCCCACTATCCCAGGTGGCCCCAAGCCCTGTCCAGCCTGGCCTTAGACACTGCCAGCGATCCAGGGGCATTAATTTCCCATTAATTTTAATCCCTGGGGATTCCAGCACACAGAGATTTACCACGGGAGGTCTGTGGGCAAAAAGGAACCGAGATGATCCCCAGGATCCCTTCCAACCCAAACCATTCCATGACCCCACGCTCCCGTGGCTCCGGGATCCCCCCGTCAGTCAGACATCGTTTTTATCCCAAACACTTTAACTCTGCTCGCCCTGAGGACCAACCCCAGGCTCCTGAACCCCTCCTCCACCCACACCCATTATCTCCACTCCAGAAACACCTCCTGCTTTATTCCCACTGTTCTCCCGGAGCATTCCTGACATTTAAACACATCCATGACACCAGAGGTATTTCCCTTATCAGCCAGGCCTCTTCCCAGGGTACTTTTCAATCCCTCACCCCCCCAGATTTCCCTGGCACGCTCAGCACCTCATCCTGGTGTTCGCCAGGACCAGCCTTAGCCCAAATCAGGGCAGGTTTCCAACATTCCATGGGAGCAGCACAGGAAAGCACATCCTGCTCCTGGCTCCCACATCCAGGCACACAACAGGCTGCCGGCAGGTGAGGAACCTCCCTTTTTTTGTATCGAAAAAAGGGGGAAAATCCAAAGTTTGGCAGCCTCCAGGGCTGCCCAGCCAGGCCTGGAGCAGGGCTTTCTATCCTTTCGGAAAAGCAGAGGCAGGAGCAGTTATCTGGATCAAACCCTGCGGCACACATTCCGTGCAATAATTAATCCTGCCTGGGAACCTGCCCTGCTATTTTTATCCTCTCCTGATTTTTTTAATCCCGACCCCAGGCTCCGCTCTGCTCCTCTTCCCTGCGGCCAGAACACGTCAGAGCCGATCCCAGCCCCTCCAGCTCCTTCCTTGGAGCAGGTTCCTTTCCCAGAGCCATCTGCCACGTTCCCAGCTTTGCGTCGCTCCCCTCCCACCCGGCCGGCATTGACTCAGCAGCACCACAAGGGAAGGATCTCATTCCCTGCTCCACACAGCAGCTCCCTGCATTGGATGCACTGGGAAGGGATGGGAGGAGGAGGGATGGGAATGGGAGAGGCAAAGCATCCCCTCTCCACAGATGGGGATATTGCCAGGGAGATGGGGACAGGGATAAAACGGGGTTTGGACACGGGCTGGAACTGCCCTGGAAAAATGCAGTGGATGCTGCCCAGAGCTCCCACCAGCCTCAGGCATTCCCAGGTTTTTCCTGACAGCACAGTCCCATGAAAACATTCCTTATGCTACACAGAGAATCCCAGACTGGTTTGGGTTGGAAGAGAAATTAAGGATCATCCCAATCCCGCCCCTGCCATGGGCAGGGTCACCTTCCACCATCCCAGGTTGCTCCAAGCCCTGTCCAGCCTGGCCTTGGGCACTGCCAGGGATCCAGGGGCAGCCACAGCTGCTCTGGGAACTGCCAGGAAAAAAATTCTTCATGGAAAGGGTGTCCAGGCCTGGCAGTCCCATCCCTGGAGGGATTCCAGAGCCCTGTGGACATGGGGCAGTGGTGGCCTGGGCAGGGCTGGGAATGGTTGGACTCCATGGGCCCAGAGGGATTTCCCAACCTAAAGACTGAGCTGGTTCTGCTTTCCATGGGGCGTGGGCTCCGAAGTGCAGCTGGAAATGGGGGGATTCATCTGTGGCTCAATGTTGGGAATGGCAGGGAAGAGCCACAGGGGGAGAAAGGAACGTTCTGTGAGCGGTGGAGATTGGTGGGGGTCAGAGGCGCCTCAGAGCAACACCTGAGAGAGGCCAGTAAAGAAGGGAAAACAGAGATATTTACAGGGATCCCTGCTCTCCCAACGAGAATGTTCCCACCGGGAGGCTGAGCCCAGCCCTCCCCTCCCCTCTCCCAGCCGCTCCCGCTCCTCCAAACTCCCACCCGGCCATATGGGCTCAGCACCAAAATAGAGCTCTGCTCTGCAGGGCTTGGCAGCCCTACAAACACCCCAAGGGAGCTGGAGACGCCTTCCTGGCACGGAAAACCCAGCTCTCCTCAGATGGAAAGGGACAATCCACTGGGGTGGGCAGCGGGGCCACACAGGCAGAGCATTCCAGAGCATTCCTGGGCTCCGGCGTCTGGGGATGTCCCCTCAGTGCTGCCAGAGGGAGACCTGCTCCACCCCAGCACCCCTGCCCATGCACCCTATGGAAAAGGGCTCTCAGGATGCTTGGGAGACTTGGTTCAAACGGAACAGAAACTCAGCAGCCGCTTTCTGAGCTGAAAATAACCATAAATATCAACGTCAGGGCGATCCAGAGGGGGACGATTGTCCAGAGAAGCTGTGGGTTCCCCATCCCTGGAAATGCCCATGGTTGGACGGGGCTTGGAGCAGCCTGGGACAGTGGGAGGTGTCCCTGCCCATGGCAGGGGTGGGATAGGATGGGCTTTAAGGTCCCTTCCAACCCAAACCATCTGGGATTCCACGATTTTACAGGAGGCAGCACGGAGCTGTTTGGGAATGACTCCTTGGGATTTAGCACCGCTGGTTTAACCCAGGGATTGATTTGCTGAGTGTCTTCAAAACACTGAACATCCTGAGGCCATCAGCTCATCCCCACGACTGCTTCCAGCAAAGCTGCTCCGTGATTCCTGCTCCTCGCCTGCAGCCCCAGCCTGGCCAGGGAATTCAAGGAGAGACCCCATGGAGAAGAGGGAAGGGCTGGAGCTGTGCCAGAGGGGGCTGGGATGGATTTCAGGGAAAGGTTCTTCCCCCAGAGGGTGCTGGGCACTGCCCAGGCTCCCCAGGGAATGGGCACGGCCCCGAGGCTGCTCCAGGAGCGTTTGGGCACCACTGCCAGGGATGCCCAGGGTGGGGTTGTTGGATCCATGACCCCGTGGGTCCCTTCCAGCTCTGACATTCCCCGATTCTGTGCAAACCTCATTCACCAGCCCCTCATGGGATCCCAACACCTGAAATTCCCGAGAACACGGACTGCACTCACGTGTTCCCAGGGCTGGATCCAGGGGATGACCCCGCACAGAGGGGGCGGGGGGGGCAGTGACCTCCTGCTGCGGGACAGGAGCACCTGGAAAAGGGGATCACCAACCCCTGGCAGCCCTGACAACCCCAAACCTCCTGCTCTGAGGGATCCTCGTGCTCCTCCATGCCCCATGCAGCTGCTGAGGCTGGGCTCGAGCGGCTTCCCCAGCTCCTCACCTGCATCCATGTGTCTGGCACTGGGAACATCCCAGCTCCCATCCCCACCTCTCCTGTCACATATTTCAGCTCCAACACCACATCCCTTGAACTAAACATAGCCTGTGCCACGCAGGAGCTGACAAACATTCCCAGCCTGACACCGGCAGCACGCCGTTCCCGGGAAAGAGAGGATCGGGGCTCTCGGCGCTGGGGGAACGGCTGCCGGGCTGGATTTGGGGCTGGAAAAGGCTCTTCGGGAATCCACGCACACCTTGCTGGGCCACAGATATATAAATACATATAAATATATAAAAATACATGTAAATATATAAAAATACATATAAATACATATAAATATATATAAATATATACAAATAGCATGGGATGACAGGCTCCCAGAGTGGTTTGGCTTGGGAAGGACATTANAGCATGGGATGACAGGCTCCCGGAGTGGTTTGGCTCGGGAAGGACATCAAATCCCATCCCATCCCACCCCCTGCCATGGGCAGGGACACCTCACTATCCCAGGTTCTTCCAGCCTGGCCTGGAACATTCCCAGGGATGGGGCAGTCTCCCCTTCCCACGCACGGAACAGAGTGGGACCTCCCCAGCTTGGAAAACCTGGAAAACCTTTTCCCCCAGGAAGAACTTCCCAGACAGCATCTCCACACCCTCAGCAGTTCCATGCTGGATCTTCCCCCTTGGTGACATTTTCCTGATCCCCCCAGGTGCATCACCAACACCTCCAAGCTGCTCCTGCATCCACAGCATCCTCACACCTCTCCCGGGGGAAAACAACCACCCCAAAACACCTGGGATAAACACCCCCAAATCCCACGGGCCCGGCATTTCCTGGAGCAGAGGTGGATGCGGCTCAGAGCTGTTGGATGCTGCTCCCTCCCTGTGGCTCCCACCGTGGTTCAGAGGGAAATCATTTCCTGCAGCGTGGGCAGGAGGGAGGGAGGCAGGGAGGCGATCCCGATCCCGCGGGCAGGGAAGGTTAATTAGAGCCCACGTCCCTGGGGATGTGATGTCATCCGGCAGGCTCGTTATTCCCGGGAGGATAAATCCGCCACATCCCAGCCGGAGCTGCACAAATACCCGCATGCCTGCGAGGGTTTCTAATTTTACATGCCAGCCTCGCTGCCATCCCGAGCGCGCTGATCGAGCTCTCCCCGGGCTGGCTTAAAAGCCTCCGAGTCTGGAGCGCTTTTGCCATTTTAGGGAAAACGATGCCTTTTTCTTTCCCTGAAGGTTTCCGGGGTGGCTCGGTCTCTGTGACACTGGGAATCCTGGCTGCTGCTCTTTGTCCGTCCCAAATGCCAGGGCACTGCTTTGCTTCCAGGAAAAATCCTGGTGGGCTGCAGAGGTGCTTCCGCACCTTCACAGGATCCCAGGCTCGTTTGGGTGGGAAGGGACCTTAAATCCCATCCCAATCCCCCCCTGCCGTGGGCAGGGACACCTCCCACTACCCCAGGGTGCTCCAGCCTGGCCTTGGGCACTGCCAGGGATCCAGGGGCAGCCACAGCTCCTCTGGAATTCTGTTCCAGGGTCTCACCACCCTCGCAGCCAGGAATTCCTTCCCAATATCCCATCCATCCCTGCCCTCCGGCAGCGGGAAGCCATTCCCTGTGTCCTGGCACTTCTTGTCCAAAGGGGCTCTCCTGGAGCCCCTTCCCACCCCTGGAAGTGCCCAAGGCCAGGCCGGACGGGGCTTGGGGCACCCTGGGACAGCGGAGGGGAGTGAGGGATGGACTGGGATGGGCTCCAAGCTCCCTTCCGACCCAACCCATCCTGAAATTCTGTGATTTACATTCTTAAAACTTCCCGGCGAGGAGCCACTGCCGCTCATTTTCCCCGTTTATTCCCCACCCCCATCTCATTCCCATGTCCCCAGTCTGGGATGAACAGGGAGGAGACCCCAGAGCAGGAAGCCACAGCCACCCCACGCCATCATCCCAGCCCTTCCACAGCCCCTAAGGGCATTCCAGAGGGAATTCCCTCGGCAGCAGCACCCCCCGGAGTCCCCCCAAGCGCAGGCGGCCCGGACCCACCTGGTGCTCCCAAGGACAGCAGCAGCCGCTGGAAGGGCGCATCCCGCTCCCTAAAAACCCTTAACTGTTCTGTTTGTGTTTACGGGGCTCTCGGGCTGATCCGCTCAGCGCTAATGAGCCATTAACTCCCAATTAGGAGCTCTCCGATTGCAGGGAGCTCCGCTGATGGATTAATTACCAGGTGAGCTCGGCTGCTGCCTCCGAGCGCCAGCGCCCAGGGAATGGCATTCCCTAAACCCCGCTCCTGGAGACACCTTCCTGCGGGAACACGGACCCACCGCCGGGAAATCCAGCGTGGGCTGGGTGCGAAGGGATCTTACATCCCATCCCAGTGCCCCCCTGCCATGGGCAGGGACACCTCCCGCTGTCCCAGGCTGCTCCAACCTGGCCTTGGACCATCCAGGGGCAGCCACAGCTTCTCTGGGAATTCTATTGCAGGGCCTCAGCACCCTCGCAGCCAGGAATTCCTTCCCGATATCCCGTCTACGGTGGAAAGCCGGGATGCTTTCACAGGCATCATGGATGAAGCCACACCTCCAGGCTTGTTCTCCACGCAGCTTTTAAATCCTTAACCTCTTCCAAAAAGGAAGAAATCCCCTTTTGTTCTGGCTGAGGTCCCCGGTACGAAGCACTCCATGAATTTTTCCCAGCTGTCCAACCCTGCCCAGGTGTGGCTGCTGAGCAGCACTGGGGGAAGCAGCCAGGGGCAGGGGAATCGTCGGGAATACTGAACATCAATCCCAGCTCCGGCATCACGTGGAGCGCTGAACACGGAGCCAGCAGTGTTCCTCTGGGGGAAATTCCATCCCAGCTCCTTGCCCCGGGAATTTGAAGCGTCTGCAGCGCAATGAGGAGAGGGAAAGGCTCCAGAGGAGCACCGGGAATGTGTTCAGCACCGCGGGCTGTGCCCTGTTGGGTGAGCGCAGATAAAAGACGGGAAGAGTCACGCTGTGGAATAAAAAGGGGAAGGGGATGGATCGTTCACAGGGATCTGGGTTTGGGAGTTCCGAGAGCTCCGGGATGTGCTTTTATTCGGGACTTGGAGTGCAGCCCCTCGGCTGCTGCTTGAGCCAAGCCCAGCACCCAGGAACCACCACCCCATCCAGAATCCCAGGATCACCAGGGCTGGAAAAGCCCTCCAAGGGCCTGATCCCCAGCTTGTCACCCAGCCCAGAGTCAGAGGGGATATCGGGAAGGAATTCCTGGCTGGGAGGGTGGGGAGGCCCTGAAATAGAATTCCCAGAGAAGCTGTGGCTGCCCCTGGATCCCTGGAATGTCCCAGGCCAGGCTGGACGGGGCTTGGAGCACCCTGGGATAACGGAAAATGTCCCTGCTGGATGAGCTTTAAGGTCCCTTCCCACCCAACCCATTCCACGATTCCGTGCTTCCCTGATCTTTATTACCCTCGCAGTGACAAGGTAATTCTAAATTCCAACACGTTCCAATTCTCGGTTACACCGAGCCCAAAAATACCCCAGAAGCCACAGCAGCCCCACACCCACCTCCAGCCCACGTTAATTCCCTGCAGCTTTCCCGGAGAAGCCAAACCCGGGACACAGCCGGGAGCACGGAGAGCGGGAGGATGGAGAGACCCTTCCCTGTGGGACTGGGAGCCACGCCACGTCCTTAATCCCAATTAGTGCTGCCTGTCCCGGGTCATTTATCCCGGAGCTCCGAGCGGCGCCCTGCCGGATCCGGTGCAGCCACGGATCGATCTCTTAACGAGGAGAGAGGAAATCTCATCAGGAAAATTGCTGCTCCAGAGGCTCCCTCGCTTTGGCTCCATTTATCTCTGTGCCTCTGGGAGATCTTTCCCTAGACCTGTCCCAACGGAACAGGAGGGGATTCCTGGTGGGATTGGGGTGCCTGGCTCACCCCAGAGCAGCTGTGGGACCTCACAGCATCCCAAAGGCATCACTGCCATGAATGCCAGGACACGGAATGGTTTGGGTGGGAAGGGACCTTCAATCCCATCCCCAGGCAGGGACACCTCCCACATCTCCCAAGCCCCATCCAGCCTGGCCTTGGGCACTGCCAGAGATCCAGGGGCAGCCACAGCTGCTCTGGCAATTCCAGCCTGGCCCCTCACCTCCCTCCCAGCCAGGAATTCCTTCCCAATATCCCATCTAAATCAACCCCAGTCCTTCAGCTTAAAGCCATTCCCTCCTGTCCTTGTCAGGCAGGGGCTCCTTGAATCGTTATCATTTCTGACAAACCCTGAGCAGGAAGAATCCCCGGAGGCAATAAATGGAATAAATCCATAACAACAGCAGGAATGTCAGCACAGGGGCAGGGCAGAGGCACAGAGCAGGTCCAGGAGCTGGATAAGCAGAGCCCAGGCTGCATCCCGCTGGCCACAGCCTCACACAGATAAGGCTGACCCAGCTCTGCTCCACAATCAATAAATCTCCGGATAAATCGGCTCCATGGAGCATTTTCCTGTCCAGGGGCACAATTGTTTGTTCCTTTGTTGGATTTCTTTTTCTCCTGCCAGTGCTGAACGCAGGGGCAGCCGCGGCTTCTCTGGGCACCCTGTGCCAGGGCCTCACCTCCCTCCCAGCCAGGAATTCCTTCCCAGTATCCCATCCAGCCCTGCCCTCTGGCACTGGGAAGCCATTCCCTGTGTCCTGTCCCTCCATCTCTTGTCCCCAGTCCCTCTCCAGCTCTCCTGGAGCCCCTTCAGGCCCTGCAAGGGGCTCTGAGCAATCCCTGTGTCCTTCCCTTCTCCAGGTGAACATTCCCAGCTCTCCCAGCCTGGCTCCAGAAGCCTCCTCCGGACTCTCTCCAGCAGCTCCAGGTCCCTCCTGTGCTGTGCCCCGGGGCTGGGGCAGCTCTGCAGGTGGGGTCTCGGCTGGGCAGGGCAGAGGGGCAGAATCCCCCTTTTCCCACAGGTCACAGACTCCAGAGGCACCCGGACACCCTGATCCAGTGCCCTGCTCCTGGCAGCCCCACCTCCCCCTGTCCCCACGCACTGCCCGGGTTTGGTGTGAAATCCCGGGGTTCAGGCCCCAGCATTCCCAGCACCGGGGCTGAGTTTGCTCTGCTGGGAGCTTTGGGATTTGTTCGTGTCCTGCACGACGCGCCCGGGAGCTCCAGGGAGTCGCTGAGGCCGGGCAACAAGGCCGAGGACCCCGGAATAAATATCGGAATTCGGGGAGGGAGCTGTTCCCAGCAGCCTCTCCCACACGCAGCTCCAAACCCTTGGAACCCATCACGGTCACTGACAGGCTCGGTTTGGACTCCCAGATGAATTCAGAACAAGGCAGGATGAGGATCTTCCCTGGATGCCTCCAGGGGCAGCTCAGTGGTGAGCAAACAAGGGGCAGCCTGGTCTCCATAGCCCAGGAAGGGCCCTGGGATGAGGCAGGAGCGGGCAGGGCTGCATCCCAGGAGCGCCATTCCCACAGGGACGCAGCCCCCTCACCCCTTCCCTCTCACCCCGCTCCCCAAATCCCACAGGACCAGCGCAGACAGCAGGGAGGGGAGGCAGGAGGAGCCCCCAGCCCTCCAGGCTCCTTCCAGCTTTCCCCTCGATAAATTCCCAGTTCCTCCTGACACTCTGGATGACTCCCCGGGAACATCCCAGCATTTCACCCACTCCGGGCCTCTCCCCCTGCTCCTGCCAAGCGCTTTTATCATCACCGAGCTCACAGTGGCATCGGTGCCCTGGCGTTGTGTAACGCACAGGGAGCCAAACCAGCGCTCTTCTCTCAAAGCTCACCTCCAAATCACCCCCAGAACCAACAGCAGGCACGGAGCCAGGCCCAAACTACAACTGGTTTGTGTCACCCGTAAACTGGGAGCGCCCAGCTGGGGAAAAACCCGGCTGCAAAGCGTCAGACGGGCAAAACAACGAGGCCTGGCTCGGGTTCTTCCCTCGGGATGCACCCCCAGGGTGTGGAAATCGGCTCTGCACGGCTGGAGGTGTGGGTGTTTGGGAAGGGTTGGGGTGTTTGGGAAGGGTTGGGGTGTTTGGGAAGGGTTGGGGTGTTTGGGCTGGGATGGGATGGAAGAGAGGGGCTGGGGGATGTCCAGGGGCTGGGAAGGAGCTGGAGAATTCCTGAGGGAGCTGGGAAAGGGGCTCAGCCTGGAGAAAAGGAGGATCCAGAAGGGAAAAGCTCTGCAGCAGAGCCCTCCCCACACTTCCCTTGCCTTTTTTCCCCCCTCACGTTTTCTCC
>VZRR01009240.1:0-12185 GCA_013398015.1 Oreocharis arfaki
CCCCCAGCCACTTCCTCGTGTTGAGTGCATGGGTTTCATTCAAAACTATATTGAGAGCTATCCCAGGCAAAATAATAATCACAGACATCAGCCGAAGTGCTTCAGTTAACAGTTCTTTGCAAAAGGAGGACATTTCTGGGAAAGCCTGAATCTGTCTATCTTCAGAGCACAGCTCCCAAAGTTATACACAAATCCAAAGCCTTGCCTGCAGTAGGGAAGTGGGGTAGGTAGCTGCGCAGTGGCAGATTGATGAGAATGCTTTGGTGCATAGGAGGGCTTTCAAACATTTTTAGGAGGCATTAAATGGTTGAAGGTCAGAAAGGTTTAAATATAGGCAAGTTTGAAAGCATCAGAGAAGTTTTTTTATCAATATAAGCAAATACATTTCTTTACAGATACTAGTCCATTTAACTTCACATTAAAATAGACATTTACATGTTATCTTGGTCAGACATGCAGTAGAAGTTATTTTATATTTTCTACAGCCAAACCACATCCCATAATCATGGAGTGTTTAGTTTCCTACCCTGCTAAGTTTCTAGTGACATACATTTTCCTCTGCCCCCCCGCCAGCTCATCCACTACCTTCCAATCCCTGTGCCTTCTGATTTTCCATGGGACGGATGTTTATAGCACATGATGCACTTCTACACTTTCTCTCTGCCCACTCACGCCATTGTGCTCTCGCTTCATTAGTAACCTACCCCGTCTCCCTGTTTTTCCTCTTCATTTGTCATTGATGTTTTCCTTTTCATTTGTGTGATTTAGGGTCCTTTTTTTTTTCACCCTCCACACGTGTTTTCATTTTCCTTCTATTGTGATTAAGATTTCATTTTAATGCAAATTTCAAAGCAAAATATTGTTATTCCCAAATGCTACATGCACACATATATTTGAACAAGACAAAACCACTTCTCATCCCTTAGCTTTTGTTCTAGGTTTTCCCACCTTGCTATGATGTTTTTTTTCTTCCTGTGGATTAATCTCTCATTTATTTCTTTGACACTCTTTTATTTAACAGCACAATTGCTTTTCTTTGATGGTACATTAAACTTCTTTTCTTTATCAGCATTTAAAGCTTGATTGATTTTTGACTTCTTTTGCCACTATTTTGTTTGAGTACCTTATTTATTCCTTCCCACTCTCAGTCTGCTATTGTATTCCATCACCATATTTAGGAATCTGCCTCAAAGATGATGCTAGAAGAGGCAACTTTTTCTTAGAGCCCCAAACACAATTATGTCCTTCATATGTGCTAACATTAGAATTAGTGCACACCTGCAATGTAGAGTATATAAAATCTTTTTTTTACTCAAGCCACTTTTAGAGCCTGGGATGCCACCAATTTGAACTTTGAATATGCAAACAAAGAGAAGGTGTTAAAGATTGCGATTTAGAGCGGCTTAGCAGTGTGAGGGCAGAAGCCCTACTTCCCTTTTCCCTTAGCCAGGCCATAATTGCAACTCAATAGAACAGTACAGGTCTTCTTCTAATGGAGTCTATAGGTCTGTAGTCAATTCATTGAAAAATTATGTTTGTGACCTTTCATTCTGGCATGAATAGCCACCAAACTCCTTTTTCCATGAAGTACTGTCAAACATGGATGTTTTATCAACTCAACTCTGAAAACTGGATACCAGAAGCTCTGGAATTTAAGTATCACCTGATAAATATTGAGAGTGGTAAAAATACAGTTTTGCTTATTTGACCACAATCTGTGGCCTGATTTTGCATGTCCTGAAGTATATGATTACATCTAGGATGCAAGTGAAATTACAAGATCTACAAAAAGTGGTTTCTAAAGAAGGAAGAAGGTATGGAAGATTTAAAGTAATAGTTCTGCTCTTGATAGTAATTGCTCCAGGCCTAGCAATTCCTCACAGACAATTCAATTAAATGCTGACAGAAACACAAATAGAGCTCACACGGTCTTCTAGTTCTTGCAATGTTGCACTGATGTCATCTTGTCTGGAAGTTACTATGAAAGGGCGTTCTTACTGAACACATAACTACTAAATAACACAGGGGTGTCCAAAGCAATTAGAACAACAATAACCCTGTGTTTCAAAGCTCAAGTTTCCCAGTCTCCAGAAGTGACCTTGTTGTACCTGGCAATCTCATACTGGATAAAGTACATATTTGCATTCCAGACGTTTGATGGGTTTTGCATTTCTCCCTTTTGGGTTTATGCTTGCATTCATGAAGAGTCTCTGATGGCAACTGAAATAGAATACATTTCTTATTGCTCTGAAATTAGCAGCAATGAATCACCTGAACTGAATTTTTTCAGTGCATGATTAGCTTATTTCTTGTAATCTCCTGCTATTGCACAGATATTTGCCTTTCTGCATCTAATCTTGTCAATGAATATCACTCAGTTACCACTTGTCTTTCCTGACTTAATGATAGGGTATAGTGTTACATATATATATATGTATAAAATATCAAGCACAGCTTTGAGATGCCAATGTTTTTAATGTCAGCAATTGTTTGCAAAGCAAGGCAAAACAACATTGTAGACAGACAGAAAAAATTGTGTTGAAAGAGCAAGTATTACAATTTATAATAAATTGACACAGCATGAAGTTTGGGCTAGTTTCAAGTTTGTGGTAAAAAATTCCAAAACAACAACACATATGATTATTTTCATAGCAAGACAGAGTGAAAACTTACAAACTGCACTAGAATAGAGGAAAATTTGAAAATATTTCTTCAAATATTTTGAAGCAAGCAACTCAAGGAAAAACTTCAATCATCTCAAAACAGGGCCTTATAAAATGAGGTTAAGCTCAAAGAAAATCAAAAGCTGTTACCATATGGAAGTGCCCACTCAAGCCTCTCGAGCAGCTTTAACTCCGGCTGCCAGTGATATTGTTGCAGAACAGTATTCAATAACCTGCTGACGCAATTAATGCGTGTTTGTGTTTATCATCTCAAACTAGGGAAATGTGCCTTTCAGATGCTCATTGAAAGTACTCGCAGGTGCAGGGCATCCCCACACAGCAAAACCTGGGTGTGGGCATGGGAGCTGCTCATGGCCCCACTGCACCAGCTGAGTGCTGCATAAAACAACTGGCAGCAGTTTCTGAGGTGGGCTAAGCACCTGTACTCAGAGTCCTTAAAATGTTTTAAAACACAAGAAATCCATGTCTATAACTTATCAAGTTCTGGGTGCCGAACTGGTTACTGCCCATGGTCTATTTGTGACTGATTCCAAATGCACAGAAATAAAGAAACTCTTGCCTATCAAAACTGTTTTGTTGTTTTCTGCTGGTGTCATAAATTTTCATATGAATACCCCTGTTGAAGCATTACCACAAGATCCTGCAGTATCACAAGAATATTTAATGAAACAAATTCCAGCAAATGCTGGCCATAAAAACAACTTGCACAATATCCCCCAATTCAAGCAAGCAAAAAGAGTGGTATCATAATGGTTTAATTTGAGCCTAAGCTACACTAAAATTTCTTGATGTGATTTGTAGTCCAGCCATTTCTTGGATGACTTTGATGAGAAATCTGTCCTTGCATCAACCCTTTCTCATTACCTGAAGCTTTTTTAAAGCTCTTTCATAACTAAGACTGTATCTAGCTATGTTTACCCTTCCCAATGTTTCACTTGGTTTAAAAAAGAAAAAAAAAGTACTAGCAATCCAAGCTGGTTTTATTTTTGTACCTCTCAGCAAGTTCTAATAAAGTAAATTGAGCAATATTCTCAGTTTATTGTATTGATAAACAGACTGTAAAGTGTTTTATGATATGGTACTTCTCGTATGAAAGACACTAGACTAACATAAATTGCAATTGTAACTGTAAAGTACTAAAATATATTTTCCCTTCAGGGCTCTCTAGTATATTTGGCTGAAAAAAATAAAATAAAATAAAATAGACTTGTTTATTGTGTATATTTTTTGTAGTGTAATTAAATGTCTCTATGGCTTCCACTCAGAAACAAAGTCCTATTTCCCTGCTCAAAGCAGTCTAAAGGCCTACAAATAACTTTACAGAGCTGCCTTCTTTCAAATTGGAGGTGAAAAAGCACTTTCTTTTACACTCTCTCCGAACTGTCTCCAGAGGAGTGGATCTCTCAGCACTTGTGGCCCTGCCATTTCCAGGCCATGCTAATAGTCATTATTTTAAAAAAGCATCCGATTCTTGTGACAGTCTTTCCTACTCTCCCAGTGATAAACTCACCGTAATCTGGTTAACTCCCTGTGATCTGGACTGATGGAAAAATTTCCATTCTCCACCTAAACTGCAGTAAATTTCACCTTTTGTGGTGATTACTTTGGATCTCATCCAAAGTGGGTATCAAGCAAGAAGGTATCTTCCCTGCCCAGAATTAGATTTGCCAGTGTGGCAGCTCCTGTACTCTAAGGGATGAAAAGCAACTACCACGACTCCACCCCCTCATCAGTGGTGGCCAAAAGTGGCTGTCCAGACTGGTAAAGCAGGGGGTCCCTGGGCACCTGCCAAGGCACAGGTCCTGGGAGCCCAGATCACTGCAGCTCTGCAACATCCACAATGAAACTGAGGATGAATCATCCTCAAAGGCTTTATTGGAGAAACAAAGAAATTTGCAGGGATGTGATAATGTAGCTACAGACTCCAGACAGGTCTCACTTTGTGCAGAGCAGATAGATTTTTGAAGCCCAGCTCTTCAAAGACACCAGGAGCTACTCTGATCCTTCTTGCAGCGTTCACCAGCAGTGAAATTACTGAAGTGCCTGGAACTGCTGCAGGGTGGTGAGAACAAATAGTGTGGATCAGAGCAGTATCCTGAACCAAGGGTAGTAGTCTTTGTTCAGTAAATACAACCTCCCCAGTATGTCCTTGCTTTAACACCACTTCTCACCCAGACCTCCCATTAAGAAGCAAGTGCTAATGGAGGTTTTGTAATCCCTCTTCAGACAAAAGGCAGCAGTTGAAATAAAGGATAACTGAGGAAAGAACACTCACAGAAAAGTCAGAGGACAGGTAATGGATTTTTGAAATAAAGGGAGAGGTGAGATACTTAAAAAAATTAACCTACTCCTCTCGTTTGGTCTTCCTTTAATAAAATGCTGATAAATCCATTACCTGTTTTAAGGTTCAGAGCAGCTGCATAATGAATTTGCCTTACATACATAAATACACAAGAAAGTGCAAATTCGACATTACACTTCAACAGCTTGTGCTCCACTCTAAATGAGATGGAGAATTATACAGGCACAAAAACACTCCCTAGAGCAGCTGAATGGAGCTGGTGGAATAAAGGCTGAAATAGTCACAGTTAAGCACTGATACATGTTTAAGCACACAATGTCAAGCCCTTCTCCTGACAGAGACTTTCATAAGCTTTGATTGTCCTTACAGAAAATTTCATATGGGATTTCTCTCAGTCTCAACTCAACAACTTTCCAAGAAAAGGAGAAAAGCACCTCCCTAGTCACATATGACATAGCAGCTTGCTTCAGCGTGGGTCTTTCTAATCATAAAATCATAAAAGAATCATAAAATTCTCTATTACAATTCAGGACTAATTTAGATGTTTGGAACAGTAATATTCCTTAATCTCTCTTGAGCAGTGATGTATCTTGGATCTGACCATGCCTTTCTAATTTGAAAATACTACTGGATCATGTGCATTCTCCAGCTCTGACTGTTGCCTAAGCTTTTCTTAATGTACTTCAAATATTTATTTTTCTTTTTTCACGAGCATCTTAACACTTGAAAACCTCATTGCTGAATATAGCATAAGACAAATATTTGGCATTGTCTCATTGAGTCATTTTTCAACCAGAGATTCATCCTTCATGGCTTGTATACCCATGAGGTAGAATTTGTCCCACATCTGTATCTCTTTGTACTCGTCATTACACTACATTGGCTCAAAACATCCAACCTCTTCTATCTTGGACTTTCTGGAAAGGTCATGTCTTATGATAAAGCAAAGCTGGTAAAACCACAGAATTTAAGGCCTGCACAGCTGATCCTACACCTCTGTGATGAAGTTGGAATAGCAGCAGTAATACTAGCAGTACAGAATGCTTTTCTCAGCCAAACTTGGGGGAATGTTTGAGGAGGAAGAAAAGAAACCAAAACACAACAAACACAAGCAAGCATATATCACAATAGTGCACAAAATCTCAGGCAAGGACACAATTCAGTCTTAATTAATATGTAACTGATCCAAGCTGTAAATTGGGCCAGGGTGAGCATGCCAACTGTTCTGCTGCCTTCGAGTGACAATCCAGCATTTGACAAGTAGCACCTCTCACCACTAGCCTGAAGGAAGGAGGAGCAGGTACCTGAGGTGACACACTTCAGCATTCTAGCAGCGTGTGCACCTGGTTTTGCACTCTGCAGAACCTCAGTGAGGAAGAAAAGAAGGCAGATCCTCAGAGAAGCCCTTCTCTTTTCCTCCCTGCACATACACCTGTGGGAAGACCCAAAGGAGGAAAGATGCCCTGTCACAGTATGTTTTGTGATAATCCTGGTATGATCAGAATTCATCCATATTCTTACTAAATTAACATGGTACTATATTGTATTGACCTCCCTAAAGAACTTTTACTTAGAGTGTTTCCCTTTAATATTTCTTGGTAAAACTGTTGGTTAGTGTATACAAAATCATCTGATGCCTGAAGTCTCCAGGCTGCAGATCACTGCCTTTAATAATGCACATCCTTCCTGTTGTGTGTGTTCCTTTTTCTCTGGGACTTGTGCTGAGTGGTTTTGATGTTTCTTCTCTAGTCGTAACAGCGGGCACATCAAACTTTAACTTAAGCATCTTGCACTCTGGAAACAGACACACACCCTCAATGAAGACCTTATGTACACTTCCTCAGATGTGAAGACCTGTCTCCCATCACCATTTCACCAGTTGAAACGTGACACAGTCCAAAAACAAGCAGGTACGTAGCCTACACCATGTTGAAGAAATGTGTAGTTCCTCTGTACACAGCAGAACTAAAGAGACCTGGTCTGCCCTCTGTGTAGATCCCCAGGTGTCAAACAAAGGATGCATCTTTTTTAGTTGGCCCCTCAGAGAGAGACCCTAATAGGATCTCTCTTCTTTTCCTGGACCCTACTTGCATAGAACTTAGAAAATTATCTAAGGTCTTTCCTCATCCGTGAAACTGAATTGAATTTTCCCACTGGTTTTGCTGGTTGTTTGGAGAGGAAAAGAAGAATACAAAAGTACAACTGAGTATGCTCTTCCCTTGCAAGATCAGGCTAAAAATCCTGATAACTGGGGAGACGTGGAGGGGAAAGTGATACACGTGAGGGGTGAGAAATATCAGAAAAAAGAATGAAAACAGCATCAGGACAAAGAAGGAGGAACCAAGAGGCCAGTAAAGTACACAAGCACTAAATCATTCTTGAGAAGTTTTTTAGTCCTTTACCTCCAAATTCCACTTGACAATACAAACTTGAGTAAACAATGTTTCTCCAGGCTGGCACAAAAATACAACTGTAGCCTATTTTCCTCAGAATATAAATAATATACTCATGTCTGAGGAAACAAAGAATTATGTATCAGAAAATAATTACATGCATTCATTTAATGACCTAATTGGTAAGTATTGCTCAGCAGGAAAAATTCTAAATATATCCCCAGTGCACATAGTTGTATAACAACTCTTCCACAGACAACCAAGATCTAGAGATTGAATCTGGCCTGTTGCTGCCTTCTCCTTCCATCCTTTCCTACTGGAGGTAAAACAGCTGTTCAGTCAGGAAACACTTCAGCAAGAGGCTTGCAGTACTTTTCTGGCATTTGGTCACAGCCCAACACAGGCTGCATGTTGAAGCATTGCTGTAGCTTCTAGGGAAAAGGTGTGGAAAGCAGAGTGTGATCATCTGCAGAAGAAAATTGAAAAGAAGCTCCAAATGAAGACTGTGTTACAGATTACAGCTGATGGCTTGTCCTTTCCTGCCTTGGCCTGGCCCTTGCAAGAAGACAGGGTTATGCTTCAGCTGAGGACAGTGAACAGCTGCTGAGAGACGTGGCCTGAGGGGCATGAGTAAAAATTCCCACAGGCAAATTCTCCAGTGAGCCTTTAGCTCCTACCACAGTACCCTGTATCCTTAGGAACTGGACTCCACACTGGCAAATTCTTTGTACGTGCTGGTATTCTGGTGCCTTCAGTGGGAAACTACTGAAAGATGAAGTCAGGAATTTGTTTCAGTGTCTGCATCTATAGAGAGCAACATAGCTGGTGTTGGGCATGGATTAAGTCAATATAAAGAGCTCTGTTGAGCAAGGCTTTCCTTTGTTCTACAAATGAAGGTATCTGCTTGAGATGATCTGACTGCAAACACCACAAACTCAATGGTACCCTTAACTTGAGATTTCAGACACAAAGATGACTTATGGCAGAAAGATGGGGGTATTTTCAGTGTAACTTTTTGACAGAGGAGTTAAGGTTTTGACCTGGTGCTCTAAGCCCATGTTGTAGGCATTGTGTTTCACAACATTTTAAGAGCAGGCCTAAGCAGATTTGTCTGTGTTCCTTGGCTTTTTTTCTTGCCCTCTGGGTCAAACAGCGTCCCTGGCAAAAAAGGGAGAAAGGTTGTCTGGTCCTTGAAGAGCAACCACAGCTCAAGCAGTAAAGTGAGGAAGGATGACTGCAGGAAGAGACAAGCCTGCTGCACAGTTCCAAAATGATGTACAGCTGAACAGATCTTTTCACAATTAAATTTTATGAACAGAATGGGCCTTGCATGTAGACTGGAAAAATAAAATTCTTTATCCAGCTTCAGGGCAAAACTGGAAGCGGTTGTGAATCAGAGCCAAAGTCTTTGCAGGATGGTTGCTTGTCCCTGGGAAGAGAAGAAACTTATGTTGAACATTTGAGGGGAAGAAAAGGCAAGGAATCTAAATCCTGTTTGAAATACCATGGTTTTTTATTCTTTGCAATGCAAATACTTTTAATGGCTCTATTTTTCCATTTCATGCCAATATTACAAAAATTTCTGGTTGTCTAAAGACCAGTTTTAGTCTCTACAACAGAGAAACTATAGAATGGTCTTAAGTTTGCTGTCCCACCTGCTCATTCCAGTGAGAAGCACTTGGCCAATATGAAATGAGATTACTATTATTTTTAAAGAACACAGTCAACATTATTCAGGAGGAGTATTTCCATGTTAGCTACAGAAAAGACAAGATCAAATGCAACTGAATAGCTTCCGAAATAGATACTTCCATGCAAGTACAGGCTTTATGTTCAGTCACTGGTTTTAATACTATTGCACAAATATGATTAGGATTCAAGTTCTGAAGGTGGCCTGTATTTACTCCCTGCTTGCCTCTCAGTGCCTTGAGGATAAAGTATGCTGCTGGGGACAGACATATTTGGGGGAAATCTAACAGAAATTAAAAGAAGAGAAAAAATTGTAGGGGTGAAAAAGTTGTAGGAGAGACACTGATGTATGCAGCCAGTTCCTCCCTTGCCCTGTTTTTCAAGGCTCTCTAGGTTGGGTTCCTCCTGAGCAGTGGAAAGCATAAACTGGGCTAAGGTAAATGTCCCCTCAGAAGGACACTGGTAGTTCTCTTCATTTAGACCAAACTGAACCTTCACCCCTCTTGCCAGGCCTCTGTCTCTGTGTCAGTACCTGATTCTTAAAAATCTCTCTGCAGTTGTTAACCAAAGACATCTTCACTTTCTCAGAGAGTTGGTATAAAAATGAGGAGACAAATTTTCTCTTCAGCAGTTCCAAGTCATTAGACTTTTCACATTACTTACCTGTCTAATCATCCAACCCTTCATCTCTGCAGAGTTTAAAATAATGCCCAATTCACAAGTAATGAAAATTGAGTTTCCTTCCTAATCTCATACCTTTCCAGCAATCCCTCAAAACAGATGATGCTGCCCTTATGATCCTGATAAAAAATAAAAGCAGGTTTCCCCAAACTTATCTTCCTTGCTTTGATCATCTCCACATCAAGCTGAGAAGACAGAATTAAGGATGGTACAAAGGTAGAGTTAATGGGGATAAAACTACATACAGCTGAAGCGTGTTATCATTCTCCATACCTTTAGGCATACGAGTTATCATGTAATGTAAAAATAAATAATGCATATTAAGGGTATTGACCTGAATCCTAATCACATTTCAGAACAATATTAAGACTAGTGATGAAGCATAAAGCCCACGATTACAAACCAGACCTCAATCTGCTTTCTATGAGTCACATTTTTATAAGCAGTGTAATAACACCTTTGATTTTACAAACTGAGAAGAGGCACTTTGTAACAAAGAAAGTCCTCACGAAGTCCACTCTTATTTCAGAAATAAAATTAAGGCTGTATATCTAAAAACTCTATCTTGAGTTTTCAAAATTCAAAACTTAACTAAGCAGGCAAGTATCACTTTATGCAATATCACTGGAAAAACTTATTCTTAATTTTTTTAATGATGGACAGGACCACACATTGTAATCTCTTTCTTTCAGAATTATGGAAGTTTCCCAGATGATAAGTGTTTTAAACTGAGAAGAAAACTATATGTGTAGTATTATTAGTTCTTTAGTGCTACAAAATATTACAAGCTTAGAGGTCTGGACTTCCAATTTACCGCTCTAAACATGACAGGGTCAGTCACTCTGATTTTTTTGTCAAAATTTCATACTTGGAAATCTCAGTTTGTCTATCTCACAATCACAAATTTTTCAGTCTTGTTCTCCATCTGCCTATTTCCAAAAGGTTCTGTTCACACAAAACCTTTTGCATGAAAGGACAGAAGGAATCAAGAGAAGGAAAAATGCCAGTAGAGTATTATCTACTTCTACATTTACTTGTGCTTTCTGACCGCCAGTAAGGAGCCCTACTATACCTTGCTTTTGTCTTCTGTGTTATGCCTACTATTCCAAGGCAATAAGAATGGAGAAGGATAGCTTTGCTCATTGCCTTTTCATAATTACAAGGTCTTTAAAGTCGATCCTTTCAGATAAATATAGGTAGACAATGGCTAGCATTCAGTGAAACTGATGAATACAACACTGAATGCAAAATATATATAGAGCAACAAAGAGGAAAATGTGGTGCTTCACACTGAAGCCTTCACATGTCTTCAGGGCTTTTGTGTGACTTTCTGTCTTCCTCACTGAATATACATAACTTCACAAAGATCTTTTCAAAGAGCTGCCAAAAAGGTAATTCACATTTTTATAGTGGGAGAGAATAAAATGTTTAATTCTAGTGTTAAATGTATTCACCCCTGGCCCTGGCACCCACCCTTTTCTTCAAATACATGATTTTTTTGAGAATACATGTTTTGATTTGAACTGCCACATTTTGCTTTATTTGAGTCAAAACTGATTATTGAGGTTGCTAGCCACTCATGAAAACAGAGAGGAAAACTACCATGTTACACCTCTTAAGGTTTTGTTTCACTGGATTTGACAGGAAAGGTCTTTGTAGTTACTATCATTATTTTTCTTTTCGAAGACCAGAGCTTTAATTGCACCCATAATTTCTCTTATCAACACATCTGCATCCAACTGTGCTAACATTTTGCTCACCTTCAACTTTTTTTTTTTTTTGTTTGTTTTGGGAACATTTCTTTGTGGTTCTAAACAACATAAATTTGGTTTCCTCATCAAGAAGCTCATTTAGTTGCAGCTTGATTGCAAGTAATTTGCTGTAACTGTCTCCGTCTTTTAATTGTTTGTGCCTGTTTCTAATCTATAAACTGTAACTTCAGGCAGGTCATTTTTGTCTCACCATTTCCTCTTTGGAAAGGCATATCTAATAACTCACCTCATATCCCGTGGCTTTAGGCATCTGAAACCATATGAACAGAAGGGATAGACCATTGATTCAACTCCAAGATCATTTGGAAAAAACCCTCCATAAAATCTCCTTTTTAAGAAATAGGAAAATAAAACTTCATCCATGAAATTTAGCTTGGTGGAAAATAAATATGCATCAGCATTGGTACAGAACCGACTCCCTGGGTTGTTTCCACAGGGTTTCCTTGTGACCTCCAAGAGACATGAAATTCTAAGTGCCAATTTGGGTACTGCTACAATCCTTGAGTTAACCAGAGTCCAATGAATTTTGTTATCACAGTTCTGCATTGGCACCATTTTCCCAACTGGAGACAGAATTCTTGATCTCATTAGGGTCTCTGGACTAAGTCAAGCCAATGCATAAGGCAGCTTTTTTTTTTTTTTTTTTTTTTTAGTAATCTCATTA
>VZRR01009240.1:12219-120398 GCA_013398015.1 Oreocharis arfaki
GGAACTTTTTTTTTTTTTTTTTTTTTTTTAAGTAATCTCATTAGAAGTTCTACCAAATATGGTATCCATATCAAATCTCTTTAATTCCTCCCACCTAATCCCCTTTACCCCCAAAGTGTAACATAAATGTATTAGTCAGATTAGCAGCACATTCAGGAATAATCCCTTCCAAAACAAGAGACCTGTATGTATTTTTCCTGATCCCCAAACTTTTGTTTGTATTAATTATTCTAAAGCTGACTGACAGTGTGAATAATACTCTTCTCCCCTCTAGTCTGAATAGCAATTAAGGAATTTGCATTTTATGCATTTTTTTCCTCACAAAGTAAAATATTTTCTATGCATTTTTGGTTTTGAGCAAGTGCCTGCTCTGACTCCCGCTGAAGTCTGTGGCCAAGCTCCCAAATGAATGTTTTCATCACTGTCTTAACAAACAAGCACTTGCATAAAGCACAAAACACACACAGGAGTACAGCAGCCTTGGGATGGGGAAAGAATGCCAAGCACAGTAGGTTTCTTTCTCTAAAAGTTCCTTAGATGTATTTTCCCACATGATCTCAAGGCCATAGTTAGCTATTGCACTTGCCTGGTGAGGACCATGGATTGCACCCAGAGGAGCGCTGTTAGCAAAAAGAATGAGAAGCATTTTCTTATTGTTGTGGTAAAAATATAGAAAGCTTTATCAGTGCCTTGAAAAAATTTCCTTTCCATTGTTTAAACCACTGAAAATACTGAGACTACATTATGAAGATCACATTCACGCAGCCAAACTCACACAAATGCCAACAAAAAGCTTTTAACCAGTCTGTGACAGCTTTCTTTGGGAGACTTAGCAGATGTGTGCACATATACTCAGAGGAAAGTTCACTAGACACACATGTGTGTGTATTTTCCTTTCCAAGCTCTCTTGCCTATTTAACATGATTTCTTGATGAATAAATGAAGGGAAGCAACATGACTAGACAGCCTGCACATCTTATTGGCATTGCCAATACTCAGCTATTTTGAGAAGATGTATTGGCTGAGAAGTTCTATTTCATAAGATAAGTGGCTGATGGCTTCTTGTATGACTCTGCAAATTATTGAAGTGCTCCTGAAGCTCTTCCATTTTTCTTCAAAATCTGTTCAATCCATACTGGAAGCCTCACGAGTTGATTACACTTCAGCTTCTCACATGTCAGCTATGGGGAGACTTCCCTCTGGCAAAGCCAAACTGGCATGAAGGAATGCCAAGGTCCCTCAAACCCAACATATTCAAGTACTTTATTATGCCATTTAAAAAAAAGGTAAAAAAAGAAGTTTTAAATCTGAAAAAGAGGTTAATTTTCTGTTAACGCTCTTACTTTCCCACATATACCTGCATGCACACACACCTGGAACAAGGAAGCAATTTCCAATCATCTGATTCCTGTTAGGAAAAGAAACAGGCAGCTTCTGCCTAAAAGATTCAGAATGTCAAGTCCCATTTTCAAATGTGATCTAACTCTTGGGACCCTAAAGGACACAGGAGTTAACAGCACTGATCTGGTAAAACACTTCTAAGTACCACTAGCATAACATTTCTGAATGTCCCTCAGGGATGAAGCAGTGCCAGTGCTATTTGGAGACTTTATCATAGGCTCCCAGATCTCATTTTCAGAGGGACGCATGATCTTCCATCAAGTGGAAATTCAGTATCACTTACAAAAAATCCTTTGGGCTCCTTTACTCCTTATTTCCATTGCAGCTACTGAAATGCTGGGCTGGGTAAGAATGCAGAATAAGGTATTTAGGACACTAAAAATATTAATTCTATGAGTAAAGTATCAAGGATTGACAAAGCAGATATGGCTAATAACAAGAAACACACCAACAAAATGCCACTGGCCTGTTGAGTGGGAATGGTATAATACACCATGGCCATATGGAATCAAATGAGTAATTATATATGAGTAACCCATCTGATCTTTCCTGTAGCCAGGCTTTTATCTCAGATAGTCCCTTTTCTCTGCTATTACCAGCTTTTTGTTCTAATGAAGAACATCCTCCCCTCTCACCACCCTTATTATGTCTCAGTAATCATTATACACGGATACAGAAGAGGGTGAATTCCTCAAAGCAGAGACATGCTGGGATGCTGTAAAAACTCCTTTCTGCAAAGCCAGAACAACCTTTACAGGCTCATTTGTTACCAGCAGATAATTCAAATTTGTCTGATTTTACTAGGAACTCACACAAATTTTATTATGAGGCACATAGTGAAGAGAGTGAAAGAATTAATTAAAAAAAAAAAAAACAAACCAAAGCAAATCCACTTTTTCTTCTTTTAGTATGATATATTTCATTAAAAAGTACAGAAAGAAATAAAGAGATGTGTATTTGATCATTATCTTGATTGACTCACCGCTCAGTTCAGGGGAAGGGGAAGGATACTGAACTATATAGAAACCTTGTATTTTGAAAATACAGAACATATATCCCATAGTGGAGTCATAATATCCCAGGTTTCCCCACCAGCACGAATTTCCCTCTTGTCTTTGTATCTGTATTGAAAACTCAGAAACATCTTTAAATGTGAAATAAGTGTTTAACTCTCAAACAGGTTTTACACAAGAGGCAGAGGCAAGAACAACAGAATAGTGGAGCTATGACCTGGAAAACCTAAATGTGACTGGGAACAAAGAAGGTTGATTGTGTTTTCCAGGAGAAAGTGACAAAATTCTACGCTTGTTACCATTGTGGAACTTCATAAAAAATACAGAAAGGCTTGCTAATGTTGACTTCAGGCATTCCTACATCAATCGCTTCGTTTAAAAAGAGACAAAAGAGAAATGGCCAGGTCAAAGCAGGGGGACATTTAAACAAGCGAACAGATGCACTTGTTAATCTCAAGTGGAGACAAAGCTGGAATAATTCCAGGTGGACTTGAGTCAGAGGAAATTTCTCTAATGTGAAAGGGAGATTGAAAACAGGCATCACTACTGTCAGTAATAGCTTCCTTTTAGTTAATCTGTAATATTCACAGGAGCTATTCCAGTGCACCCCTTCCTAATGGGTGCTACAGAAATATGAGGGATTACAGTTTCATACTACATTTGATATCAAACTGTTGCCTCCTGGGAGACTTTGCAATGTGTAAAAAGCTCAAACTGTGTGCAATAAAGAACCTGACACACCTCAGAGGAGCATTTGCTTCTGGCTGTAGACACAGAACATACAAGTTTGCAGGAGTGTCTGTTATGTCCATTTATAAATTGATTACACCGTGCTGACACCGAAATGGTTAAGACAATTTGCTTGATTCCTGTAAGGAAGTAATTTTATTTCTTTGCTCATGTTGGATGTCAAAGGTTTTCTTAACCCACATGCAGGAATCAGTTGGACATAGCAAATCTGACTGAGAGAAAATTTTCTTAAAATACTGGCTAGAGAGTTCCAGCCACACCAAGAGATCTCCCACAAACTCCTCTCTGCTGCTCTGAAAAGAGATATTTGCTTAGGCTGAAGGCAAAGATGGGCAAAATTAGACTCTGTGGTCCAAAACATAATTTTTTGTGAATTTGCATGAAATCAAAGTTTGCTGTGCTTTTAGGGAAAGAAAAATGTCAACCATTTGACTAAAAAAATGAGCTTTTTGCAGCAAACACTCATTGTTATCCTTTTCTGTACACAGAAAAATTCATCTTCTTTATACACAAGAAAGGGCATTAAGCAAATGTATTTTTTCATTTCTCTGAAGGTGTAAGTTCTGAAGACGGTTTTTCCTATGTAGCTGTAAATTTTTGAAATCTTGGAACCAATTTCTTTTCTCAGTTGGTAGCTTGTAGTCATATTAACCCCATTAAAATCTCTTGTTCTGCTCCAGATTGGCACTGGAGCATCTCTGACAGACAAAGACTAGTACCTGCACCTGAGGATTAGTTCCATTTACCCTGTGCAGCAACAAAAGCTCTTGTTTCTTGGGAAGGTAGGAGACAGTCTTCTGATTTGCTATGAAGTTATTAATGTTGCTTGATATTTGCTTTGACAGCTACTCTGTACCCTCTTTAATCATCTTCATCATGGTTCACAGCTCTTTTTTCCCTTCATTTCACTTTCGCCTATGCTTCTTAGGAAAAATTGCAACATACAACTTGATAAATCTTTCAGCCCTCCATGTATTTTGCCCCTTTGTCTTAACTTTCAAAGTTTCGCTGTTTGGCATTTTTTTCCTAGTCTTCAATAAGAGAACAAAGAAATATTCCAGATGAAATACTACTGGAGGACAGTATTTTTAAAGTATTCCGACTCTCATGGGAGAAAATTAATGTGCAGCCCACGTCCATTCAACAAGTAATTTGGCTATGCATTAAAAGAGCTCCTTCGGTACTTGAGAAAACTTTTAAAAATTGTATTATGAACATTAGTTTCCTGTCTTTATTGTATTTGGCTGCCTTTCCTTTGAAGTAACTGATAATACTTAGAGGAGCAACCTCAGCTACACAAGAGCTGTCTCATCTCATGATACTTTCTTGAGCCACTTCTCACTTTGTCACCTGTATTCCATTTCCCAGGACACACTGTTCCTTGTGAAGCTGTAGCTGTGTCTGCCTTGTCTGCTGTCAGTCAGGCTCCCGTTTCTGCCTGCCAGGGTGCAATGCAGTGGTACAGATTCTCTAAGGAAAGCCACTGCTATCTGGAACACCCCCAACAGTCCTGTTCCCTCAGCTGCTGCCAGAGGTGCAACCACCAGCGGTGCAACCTGGTTTGAAACTCCAGGGTCCAGGGTCAGAGATTGAAGAAACCTGCACCAGTTTGGGGGATTCATGAAAAAAATCAACCAAAGAACACCCCACACTAAAACGAAAATAAAATTAAAAAAAAAACCAAAAAAACAAAAAAACAGGAAAAGAGAAAATTTTCCAATTATCTGCCAGGCATGTGGAAAATACTGTTGTACTTAAAGTTTTACAAACATGAGGCCCTGACTTGGGATCAAAATTCTGTTTCTCTCAATCACGTTAAATTCATTCTTTTCATGTCAGTAGATTGCATACATCACAGAAAGGAAATGGTTCTTGATATCTGTCAGTTTCAAAGCCAGATGATTATGATCAAAGTTTAGCATCTCAGTGCCTTACAGGGAAAATCCATTTATATATATAATGGGGGAAGCAAGAGCAGAGCTACTCCACTTTGATTTCCAGAGAGGGTATATCTAGGAACTGAAAACATGCAGGTATGGTCTTTTCCTTTTTCTTCATGGACTGTAATATTAATGAGAAAATCTCAAGGTGACTGCTTGCCCCACACTCATGCCCTTTATGTCTCTGCTCAGAGAAAAACAACCTTTAGCATTTAGGGTGGAAATGCAGAGCTTTTATAAGGTGACTTTCTCTCTTTCAGTAAAATCTCCCTGTCCAGCTGTACCCTGCTGTACATGACAACAGCCTCCAGTTCAGCTGCTGCAACATCAAAACCCACCTGAGACACTGCAATCTCCCAGACACCGCTCTGTATCACAGCATCTGACTCTTCCTAATTAATTTTCTTTGTTGTATGGAGAGCATCCAGGAACTAATTGTTCTAGTGAGACAGATAAAACATCAATGCATGTTTCAAAATGAGTTTTAAAATGTGGCACATTGACAGTACTGCCGCCTGTGGCCCACTAGCATTCAACCAGCCTGTGCCAGGAAAAGCTGGTCCTTGGTGCCTTGTCAGGTGTTTGAGCACTGCCTCAACAACTCATCTTTGCAGGGCAGTAAGAGCTTGGTGTACACTTTGGTCTCCACAGTTTTGCCTCTTAGGTGAGGCTGCTGACAAGAATGCAAGTTCTCTCTGTGGAAGGAGAAGGGGTCATATGTGAAGTGATAGAAGATGGTCCCCTGCTCTTTTACCTTCCCCCTCCAAATTCCATTCCTCTATCCCTTGCTCACTCTCACTAATTTCAAATAAGTCCAAAGTGGCCACCAGACAGTAATGAGGTTTAGCAAATGGCAAGGTGGATGGATTTGAACTCCTGACCCAAGAATTAAAAAGCTCCATATGTAGTTATCCGTGCATTCAGAATTTGTCTATGTCTCACTAAGAGCACAGCAGATAGCTCTGATTTCTCATCAGATCCTTCCATGTCACAAAAATAACTACCTCAGCTGGAAACAGGAGGCACTCAAGCTCCCACTACCTGACATTTGTTTTCTCTCTAGCCTAACAAAACAAGAAAGTAATGTAAGATTCCATAAGCCCAATTCAAGTCACTATGTTTTTTTTTCCCCTTAAAAAGATTGCTCAAATGATGAACAATAGAAAATGTAAAAAAAATGAAAAGCCAAGGAGAGTGGAGAGATTAAGGTAGTACATAGGCACATATTCACTGGGCTTCAAGTGACTTCCACAGATGCTCAAGTGCTGTCATGAACAGGACTCCCCTTTGAAATGAGGTCTTAGAAAGGAGAAAAGAGGACAAAAAACAAAGAAGACACGAGTCTTTTAAACCCTCTGAAAAGGAATCAGAGGCAGAGAATAAAAATTTCTGAAAGAAATGCAGGAAACAGGTAAGAAATAAACTGTGCTCAAGATGTTAGAAAAGAAAAAGGCAAGGTCACAATGGCATGTGTAGAGACGCTAAGAGAAGATGAAGCTCTGTGGGGAAAGCTGCTGGAAACCACAACACAGACAAGACAGAGCAGCCTGCTGGAAAACAGGAGCCCTCATGCTCTGCAAAACAGCATGTTCCTTCCCCATCTCCTGTGCTCCCAACACTGTGGGACTAGTCTCAGTTCCTAACTTTTGCAGGAAAGAGAGGCAGAAAATTGTATGCAAAATGACTTTGTGCCCTGTAGAACTAACAGCAAATATCATGACAAAATTTTCTCCTGTCCCTGACTGTCAGCATTTTTCTGGGACGGAGGTCTGTGGTACTGTTTTGATAACAGAGCTTGTTGATAGGGGTACAAAGAAGGCACTTGGAGGTCAAACACCACCCTTGGAAATGGAGCGACAAGTTTACCAGACTAACAATGTTGTTTTCGGTGTATGACCTTAAACAAAACATGAAGCTTGCAGAATAAAAGAAAAGCAGAGTTACGAACCGAAACAAGTTTTTCGAAGTTCTATTTAAAATGCAAACATGAAAAGTAAACAGAAAAAACCCAACCAAACCAAAAAGCTGCTATTAGAACTACAATGGGGCAAGTATTCAGAGATATATTGCCTGCCAGTTAGTATTTCTATAATTCAGGACAAGTAACTGAAATGATCAGCCAGTCCAACCTGTGTGGAAAAGCTATTTTCCTGTGTTGGAGCTCAGATTTTATTTTGTGCAGTGTTATTGCCAGTGGTGTTGATGGAATGAGATGAAGAGATTAGGTTTCACCTATACTGCAGTAAAGATCTGTGGATAGAATTTTTCTCCAGATCAGAGCTCAGGCCCAGGCGTGGAGGCACGATGAACAGCCAGTGACTTTGGTGGCCATCGCTACAAGTGCCAGCAGCACACCCAGCACCTCTCAGCATTTGGCCTTATGCATGGAGATCTGAAATTGACTTTTGGCCAGATGGCTCTCTCCAAGGATAGACAGAGTTTCACTGTAAACATTGTCACATGCTGTGTGGCATCACATTCTTAACATGTTCTGTTATCCTGGTGTGCTAGAATCCTTTACAGTGAGGCAAACACCACAGCACTGAAATAATAATACCTAAGAGATACAGAGAGAACCAATATGGGAGAAAACGGATATTTGTAAGGTGTTCTTGAAAACGAGATTTTCTGTCCTGTGTCTTGATTATACTTTTCCCCTTCCAAACGGTGACAAAATGTTAGCATTTTCCTCATTTTTTCCCTTCAGCTGCAATTTTCAAAAATTTTCAAATCAATGTTGACACAATAGCATAATTTTTGACATACATTTCAAAAAATGAAAGGTCATTGCAAAGTAAAACTTAAAATAACTTTGTAAAAACATCTTCAAAGCTTCTCATTAGAAATAATGACATTTCAGCATAATTGACATGGCACTAGATTTCACGCAGTTAAACTGGAAAGATGCTCTTGAAGTGAGTTTGGCAGTTGAGTGTAATACCCTCTGTAAAATTGAAATAACTAAGAGCACACTGATCTTTTGACCACATGACCCAGTTAGCCTGGTAACAACATGAGACATTCCTTAGGATTTTCCTTCCAGAAAGAAGAGTTTGCTGCTAAAAGCTGAGTTCAGGATTATCATCTGCATGTCACTGTGAGGTGAGGGGACTTGCCCAAGGCCATGGTGAAAGTCAGAGCGGAAGGTAGGTAAGACAGGTAGGTAAGATGCTAATCTTGCAATCAGACCAAGATTTTACTCTATGGGAAGCAGTGGAAAAGAAAAAGAACTAGTGGTCCATATAGTTTAGAAGCAACCTGAATGTCTCATTATGATGACAGCAATTTCTTCTGGGATACTGCATGAAACTGGCAACACATCCTCTCCTGATGGGCATAATGTCCCTGTTTCCTGTTTTGGAGACTTTCACAGCTCGAATTCAGGCATGCTAAATGGAGGAATCTGCCTCACGACCATGGGGCTGACCAGAGGGGCCAGAAGGGCAGGCAGGACTAGTTGCTGGCCTGGTTTTAGTTGTTTACCCATAGTCAACACAAATTTACTTATACATCATCACCCTGTTGGTTAAAAAGGCTGCAAGTACTGTTTTGTTCTTCTCCCCTTTTCAAACCTGGAAATGTATTCCTCATCTACATCCTCCCAGCCCTACTCCATAGAGCTCTGTTTATATGATAATGGTGAGATACCACTTTCTTTTCACAAGCTAGAAGCCAGGTTTCTTATCCATTCATCCATTATAGAGCGAGAATAGGAAAATGAATACTCTTATGTCCATTATAGATATCAAGAGACTGAATCTACCTCTTTATTCCAAGAGCTAGAGATGACTACATAGCTCATGAATTACAAAGCAATTTTGAGACACAACAGCAGCAGAAACAGTTGTAGCGTTTGGCACAACGTACCGCACAGATGTGGTATCCAGAGATTGAAAAGGGAAGGGAATTTCTATCTATTTACCCATCCATCTCGTTACTGTGTGGCTTTTACTTTCAACGTGGGAAAATAAAATCTTTTACATGCTATTTTTTCCATGCATACTCTAGTTAAATGCTGTTGATTTATGAAAGCCATATCAGTGGCATAAAATATAAGTATGTCACAGAATTTGAAGAGGTATGTTCAGACAAATATGCTGGAAAACCTGAATCTGTGAATTAAGATGCATAGTAAAAAAATAATAAATATGTTGTTACCATAAATTAAAGCTGTAAAGATTTTTTTCTTACTTGTTGGCAAAGGGAGCTATCTCTCTAGTGTCAACATTGAACTGCAGGGCACTAATAAAACATGACACAAATAACAAATAAATTTCCCCTGTATTGAATAGTTTGGGATTTATTGAGGTCTCTTATACCAAGATCTATTGGGAGTTGTATAATCCAACGTATAAAATTTATATCTAGGAGATAAAATGTGGATAAAATAACCATTGCCTTACAATATTATTTCAACTCTTGCATCTGATTTGAATATTGTTTAAGACAAAACCTGCAGCTTTGGTGGGAAAAGGCATTTCCACTGAGTGAAAGTCATGACACTACTTTGAAACTGAATTATGAAGAGAGAGTACATCAAGTTTTCCTGACATTTTACAAGCACATAGATTTACATATAAACTAGTGATCGACTCTCTTTAAGATACAAAGGGGTTTTAGTCATTAGTACACATGCATTTTTTTCCAGCTTTCAACAGATTTCTTCTCTTCTTAGCACATAGTTTAGGTATCCTATCTTGGCTAATTTAAGCTGTATGGAGCAGATCCTCAGCTGGAGACACAGCACAGTGTTACACTGATTTATGCCATCTTAAAACCTGGCCAAGTTAAGTTCTGAAAATAAATTCCAACTAACCTGACTGCATGGATACAAATGTAAGTGAGTATAGACTGTAGCTATGATTCTGTTTTCATTCATGGTAGTGTCAGTTCAGAGATAAAGCAATGACTTCCATGTTGGCTTGAATGTAAGCCAGCAGGAGGAAAAAACAATTCATTTTTTGGACTTAATCTTGCCTCTGCTTGTGATTCTATGTTGGTGAAACTGCACTAACATAAAGCTGTGATCATTCCCTATCTATACACAGAAACAGAAATGACTTCGCATTTTATTCTACTGTTCCATTTTGCAGAACTTGCCATAGCAGATGTCACATTTTTCAGAACTTCATTATCCTTGATACTGTCAATTTAACTGAAAAATAAACCACCCCTTTTTCAATAAGCATTACATAATTTTCAAGAAAATTCCCATACAGAAAATTTGGATATGGGAGATTGCTATCAGCAAACTCTTACTAGGAGTGTTTTTCAGGAAAGAAGAAAGGAAAGCTCCTCCTTTCCTGTGAATTTAAAGCAGGTTTCTCTATTCTCTGATTTTCAACTATTTTCATGTAAAGAGATCTTGGAAAACACTGTCACCCACGGAAGAGACAAATCTTCCTTCCCCTGCAACACAAAAATTTTTTTTGAAAGTGTTCCAAATTAAGGTAAGGTACACTGGAAATCCAAACCATCCCTGGAAGCTCAAAGAAGCTGGACAGTTGCAGTGATGGTGCAACCTCCCTCTATGCTATTAGACCACCATTCAAACACAGTTTGCAGTGTCGACTTCCAAAAGGTGAGAAGCAAAGAGAGACAACAGCCTCAAGCTGTGGCAAGGCAGGTGTAGATTGGCTATCAGGAGAAATTTCTTCAAGGAAAGGGCTGTCGGGAATTGAAACAAGATGCCCTGGGAAGCAGTGGAATCACCATCCCTGGAGGTATTTAAATGGCATGTAGGTGTGGCATTAGGGACATGGTTTACTGGCGGACTTGGCAGTGCTGGGTTAATGGTTGGACATGATGATTTTAAAGGTCTTTTCCAACCTAAATGATTCTATGATTTTCTTCTGCCCGAATTGGTTAACAACATTAAATAGCTGTTTACCCAGATATTTATTTATCAGAAAATTGACACCTGCTCTAGGTTATTTAGCAAAGAACTACCATCAGCTGTCAGATGTAATGGTGTGTTTAGTTTTTCCTTTGAAACCAGATGCAATCACTGACCTTGGGGTGAAAGGCTCAGTAACTTCTTCCTAAGTCTTATGAGCCCTTTCAGTTACACATTTAAGGTAAGAAGTATCTTAGTGAGTTTCTTTACAGAAACTGTCCCAGAGATTTAATGGCTAATGCTTTCTCTGACCGTTTTTACTACTCTAACCTTTCTCCTCTTATGGGCTTAGGGAGCCTGCCCTTCTGAGTGCTATAAATTAGTACAAAAATCTCCTTTCTGCACATACATTCAGGCACTTATTTTTAGTTTGTGAGTTCGTGTGTTGCTTAGCAGAGACATGATTCCAAAACTATTAAAACAATAGATTGAAGAGTTCCTTCTGTTTTTCTTCCCCAAAAAACACGTGTGGAATGCAGGCAGTTCTAGCCCAGCTACGCACATCAAACCTTCCCCAAAGTCATGCCCTCTGCTGAGGTCAGAGGTGCATAGGCCTTTTGTGCCTTTAGGTCTTTGGTAATGATCTAGTGTAATATGGTAATGTTCATCTTTCTGCCAAAGATAGCTATTTATCTTATCTGTTTGGTGCCTGCTTTTATCTGTTTAATATTTACCTCATGTGCAGAGAAATGCAAGGACAATTTGGCAAATAATCTGCCACAAAATCAACCCTTCACTTTTGGATGAAATGCCCACAGAATGGGGGAATATTTTGCCCACAGTATGGGGGAATAGTTTGTCCACAGTATTCCCTAAAAATGGTCCAAATAGTATCAGCCATGTGTTAGAAGCAAGCTTTTCTACCTCAAGGGCAATAATTTGGGCTAGGACAAAGGGCAGGCCATGATGGTTAATGGAAGTGGATGGTTTTGGCAACTGGGGTGCCTCCTGTCACTATGAGAGGGAGTTCATTTTGCCTTCTCTCTTTTGTTTTGCCTTTTAATTTATCTGTCTGTAAAGTAGGTTTGGTACTTATACTTACCTGACCATAAGGAGTGGTGTTTAAACTTAATGAATACGGGCTTTTTGAACTCCCTGGATGAAAGAAACTCTGTAAGTGCAAATTATCCTCTTGTCTATCCTCTCTGAAGTCTAACCTACTTTGATGTGATTGTGATCTATGTCACTTGTAGTGTGTATTATAGGAGGGTTTCTCACAGCAATGAATGTAAGTAAAGCTTTGAATAACACGAAGTTACTCATGAATGTCTAAGTTCAAACACAGGATGGAAATTATTATTTTAGGCATAGTTCCAGGCTTTGGTTAAAGTATCTTTAATTTTTAAATTACTTGCTCTCCATTTATAGCTTTCATATCATCCTTGACTCATTAGAGGCCAGACTCTCACACTGGAACAGATCATCAGTACTTTGCTGACACCAATAGAACCTTTGTGATTTGTACTTCACTGAGCACCCAGGCCAGTGAGGGGTATTCAAAAAACACAGCCCAGGGCTGTACTCCATTGAGTTGGTCAGGAAAAGTGATGTGGACAAAAGCTGCCAAATATGAAAGAAGAAATTCTTAAATTTTATACTCTTGCACTTATGGGGAAACTGTACAGGTTAAATAAACCGTCTCTTGCCACCACTCACCTTTGACCTTTGCACTAGGAATGCTTTGAGGAATCGTTAGCAATTCCTCATAAATATATGAATATAAATATTATGAATATAATATAAATATTAGATATAATTATAATATAAAATAAATTAATAACTCACGTATGAATTAATAAATAACTAATCTATTTATTATTGTAAATCTAAATATTTGAGAAATAATTCCTACAATTTTTTCTCTGCAGCTGACCCAATTTGAGTCAGTCATGCAAGCAGGTGAGCAGGTTTGCTCCCATATGGCTATCTTGATTCCCATGCTTCACTCTGTTCAGCTAGCGCAGAGACACCACATTGCTATGGGCTCCTCTTGGCAAGAATAATATTGATTTCTATTGAAGGCTTTCCACTGGGAGAAAACAAAGCAAAAGCTTCCATTTTTCTAGTCCTACAGTGAAATTTAATGGGGAACAGAGTTTAAAGCAAGGGAAAAGGAAGGAAAAAATAGAGGAAAAAAGGAGGAGGAAGCTAAAAAATTCAGAAAATTTACAGGATGCACAGAAAGAAGGATGGATATCAGAAAGGTCTATCAGAAAGGTAGTTTTCCAGTTTCAACTCTCCTAGAAGTTCATTGGCTTGGAAGAACTGAGGTCCCAGCAAACTACTCCCATAGATCTTTCACAGGCAATATGCAGGAATTTTTATTTTTTAAAATCTCTGAAATTCTGATTCAAACTCCCAAAATTCCTTCATGAGTACCTAGTATCACTACAGACAATATACTGCATGCACCTTCCCACATGGTGAATACTACATGTGGGAATGCAGGAAGCAAGAGGAGGAGAATAGCAGCTGGAGCCTGAAGCCGAAACCCAATTCAGCAGCTGACCTGGGTGTTCCTTCTCATTCCTGTTTTCCAAGCAGTGCTTGATTCACTAAAACCATTCTGCCCAATGCACTGTCTTGTAATTATTTTCCAAAGCAGGTTCTCAAAAACATTCTTCCCTTAATGAAAATCATGGAAAGGCAGAATATACCTACAGATTCATGCATTTGTACTATTTGCTGCTTTTCATTTCCAACTAACCTCCTTCCACCTTCATTTTAAACAAGAGGGACTTACACTTCATCCCTGTAAAGTAAATGGCAAAACCATAACTGGTTTCAGTGGAAGAAATGCTTTCAATTGTAACAGAATACTGATGATACTTACTACTTTATTAAACTGTTGATTCCCTCCACCTCATGAAGCATTCCCTCCCCACCTCTTTTGTTCCTCTGAACGGCTAATTTAATCTGTTTAATATATAATTAAACACATTCTGAAACACGTAAATTCTTTCCCTCAGTATTCCTACATTTGAGATTGATTTTTTTCAGTGCCAAAACATTTTTATGCCATTGAATTTTTTTCATTATCATTGCATTTAGCCTTAGCTTGTGCAAAAAGCACAGCACGACTGATTTTAAGAAAAATAAGACTCAACCAATGATAAGAACATTTTTTTTTTCCAGAGTAGTTCATGAGGGGATGAAGGATAATTTTCCAGCATGCTCTCAATTCTGATTACCATAAGAGGCATTTCAAGTGTTCATGCCTTTGGTTTCAATGTGTGCTCTAAAGATTGCACCTTGGTGGAGACCCTGAAATACCAATTTTCTGAAATTAATAAATTGAAAAGCTCCTTTGTTTGGAAGTAGTCCAGATTAAGAGTAAAGGAGCCCAAAGCCCTGACAACACTCTTTCCACCTTCATTGATACCTATTCTCAGGATTTGTAAGTAGAGGCTGTTTGGGACACAAAAGGTAACAGCCACAAGGCTTTTCTGCAAGAAGCATAATTTAGTGAGTGGTTTTTTTCATATACTCCTCTATTCCTGGCCACCTTTAGGAACAGGATCCTGCTAGACTACCAGAATTTTTAGACTAATTTGTATATTCTTAAGAGCCATCCCATCACAAGCAGTGATACAAACAGCCTTGAACAATGCCTATTCTGCAGGGAACTGGGAGAATTTGGTGTTCTGAAAATCAGACCACTTGTTCTCATACCCAGAGAGACCAAAGAAGGAGTACAAGTCTGAACATGTAAGACCTTGCCTGTGACTCATTGTTCCAACACCTTCTGCAATGCCACTGCAGGGATGCAGTTAAAGCCCAGGAGTGTTGGGGTTTTTTTTTAAAAAAGTGACTACTTGGTAGGTCTACACCCCTTCTAGATAAGGTGATATCACTTGCTTCGATAGACAGAAGGACTAGGCTTGTGTTGCTCTGCATGAGCATATTTTGCATCTCTGCTAGCTGGCTATTAATTGTGCTAACCATTTTGTTTAATATTAGGGCAAAAAGGCACTCCTCCTGATATGCCATTTAGGTTAAATGCATTCTCCTTCTGTTCAACTTGTCCGATACTGTAATGTTAAGCCAAGAACTTATCTAAGTAAAAAGATTAAACATATCTCTGAGGAACGCACAAGATCATTACAGTTGAATCATGAGGTGAAAGTGTTGCACTGAGGTTGCAAAATATCAGATAAAGAAGAGATTGAAAGGATAAATCCTGACTCATTTAGCATAGTTGCCCTATTCCACCTGCTAATGAAATTGGTATGTAAAGTGCATCGAAAAAGGGTATGTTAGATGTTTCAGTATAAGTTACATTGCATTCTGCTATGGAAAGTGAGGACTTATTGTAATCATTCTTTAGGCTTGTTTTTCACTTGGGATCAGAAGAATGTAATTCAAACATAAAGAGGGTTGCCAATAATTCATTCTCGAAGAGCCCTATAAAGATATGTGGCCAATACTGTGGCCTCTTTCAGGAAAAATAATGGTCAGACATTTTGCATGAAATTATCATTTCATTAATGTACAGATCGTTCCAAATGCTTTCAGACTTAAGTATGAATTAAACAGTATCATATTCATCTTAGAGCTCGAGGTACAAGCCTCATCACCTGCCATACCATTACATTTCATTCGCCTCTGGAAACAGGCTCGTGCTTATAATATTTGAGCATTAGGAGGCCAGTGAAGAAAAGCACTCCATCAGTGCAGCAGGTCTAGGGTGGGTGAGCACTAACCCTCTTCACTGGTGAGTATTTCAAAAGCAAGCAGACCAATTTTAAAACAATTAAGAAGACGTTGTTAGGTGAGACTGCATCAAGGAGTGATTATACTGCACTGTTACTGGATAATATTAGGGAAACAGGGATGTTTTCCAGCCTTTCCCAGCAAATTTGCAAGCATAAGGTAAATGTAATACCCCTTTAAGGCAATGCATTCTACACATGGGGAATATAGCCTGACATTACCTTAAAATTTAGGATGGTATTTTTTTAGTCAGTCAGAAATGAGAGTTCTCTGCCACATTTTGCATTATGCAATTCGTATATGACAATACTTACGTCTTAAACTGCCAGAGGCATCCAAAGGTAGGGTTTTAAACAGATGTCAGGCTGAAGGTGTATTGAAAAATGATCACCAAAATAACATCATTTAGACTTTAAATATGTGCCTTAAGTGCTATCCAAATGAAATCCCCATGACCTCATGGCTGTGACCTTTGAATCTCTTAGAAGGGGATGAAGATTTCAGTGAACTGTTGATAGCTATGTTAGAGTTGTCTGTAGGTTCACGTGAAAAATGTATTTTGTATGAAGGCTGAGCTTCTGATCTCATCATGCAGCTCTGCTGAATCTGTGGTTTCTGAGCATATCTTCCATAACAGTCTCTAACCACAGCCAAGGGGGGCAGGAGCCTAAATTCTACACCCTCTTCTGCCACAGGTTAGTCCTTACAGTGCAAAACACTGAAAATCAAGTACTTCCCTAGACAGGAAGACTAATGAGCCTCATTTCCTGTAAATTTATGGTTCATGGCTAATTGGATTTGGCTGCTGGGAAGATGAAAGAGCCACGTGAAATTTTCCTTCCAGCTGTAGCTTCTCTACAGGCTTTTCCCTGAGTGAATGGATTTTCAGATGCCTAGTAAGGATTGAACACTTTCTGCTCCCTCTTTCTCACTTGTCAAAGGCACATTTTTTCCTGTGCTCACACACCTATTTTCATATAACTAATTGTTGGAATTACGTTCCTATATTCTACCCACATCAAATTTATTAGAATTGGACTGTAGGTCAGAATATCCTAAAGCATAGTTGATCCAAGAACAGAAGTCTTGCTTCTATAAAAGCTTTTGGAGGGCAATCTAGGTCTACAGAGCAAACTCATTGTGTCACCCAGAACCAAGGAGCCACAAGCTCAGAAATAATGCAAGTGAAAGTCAGGCAAGTAGCACTAGAATCATAACGTCTAAGAATCAGGACACAAATTGGCAGCATGCAGCAGAGCTGAAGAGGTTGGAGAAGAGATTTCTGCCTGAAAAAACTGACAGTTTCTCAACATTCATAACCAGCAGTCTCCACCTGGGCTCAGGTTCCTTTTTATTCTTCTGTTCATTTCCTAGGGAATATTTTCATTGAGTAGAAATCACCATTACTTCCTGGAAACTTGAAGACTGTCAAGAGGCCATTTCCTTCACCTCATACCAGTCAGGAACTATGACACTGCTGCTGCTGTGGCTTTTCAGAGAGGGTACACAGAAGGCCATGAGGGGAAAGATCTTCCTTTCTCTTCTCCAGCTCTCCAAAACTTAACACTTCTCAAGCTGGCTCCTGAGCCACCTCCTCCTCTCTGCTCCCTCCTTCAGTGAATTAATTACCTTTCCCATGTCTTGGATTCCTCTTCTGCTCAATAAAGCCAGTATTAGCCGAACCCAAACAACACCTGCAGCTATCCTGATGGGTACTAGAAATCTGCAGGGCGTGTTACAATCTGTATTTTTCAGGTGGGAAAATTGAGATAGAGAGAATTTAAGTGACTTGGTCTGACAGAAAACACAGTTCAGTGATTTCATATGAGCCTTACATGACAGCACACACCAAAATATAAGGGTTTGTGCAACTCAGTTATAGAAAGGCAACATCGACTTCTGTTGGCAGGGCTGTGGCTTGCTTAAGAGGTTTCTCTGACCCAACCTCCCTATTCAAAGCCCTTTAGCAACCTCTATTCACTGTGATCTGGAAAGTCCAGCACAACCTACAGCTAGCTGGCACAATGCTTTGGGGGGGAGCCTTAAGCTTTGAGATTGCTGAAAAATCTTCTAAGGGTTTTCATATCTGTAGATGGATGAAGAAAAGGCAGCAGAGAAAGAGAAAAGAGACAGAAACAACATGAGGTCCTTCAAAAAGTGTCTTTGACTGGAGATTTCAGAGTGCAGGAAGAAAGAAAAGGTTTGGTTATTTCTGGAGGGTTTTCCCCCCAGAAAATTAGAGGTGAATCAAACAAGTACTTTTAGCCATTTTTACGGATGAGAACTCCCAACCAAAAATATCCATGAAAAGGAACAAATGAACAAATGTAAGCAAAAAATTCCTAAGCCAGCAAAACTCCTGAAACATCAGTTTAATATGCTCCACATGTGAAATATTTATATGCATTTAAAACCAGATGAAATTTCACAGTGGTTGTCTTATGTAACCACAAGGTTGCATTAACAAGTCTGAAGGTGACAAAACATGAATGAATGTGGTAAGCTCTTTATGCACGAAAGAAACAATGCCAACAAAGACCTAAGAAAAAAACCCTTCAGTTTATTTTGCTTTTCAGGCACCCAAGGCTGTGGACTACCTGACTGTATATTTTTTGCGGTGCTGGGTTTGCATTAAAATCTGAAAAGGAAACAGGGATTTGCCTCTCGCATGTCATAGCCATAATTCAAGAGGTAGAGAAAGAATGTTTTAACAGAAAAAATGAAAATATTATTTTATTAGCAGTATAGCTACAAGGCAACATGGGAAACAAAGCAATTAAAGTAGGAACTATGGATAGCTTGGTAGAAAATAAAACACATCGAACACGATAAAAGCCACAGCAACTTAATGTCGGCCCGTCTAGTTGTTTAATGACTTAAATATGTCTGTGTATAAACATACACAAGCTGGAGACACACAAGTATACACAGACACACTGATTTAGAGAGGTACAGGCTTCTTTGGTTTTGCTGTTACTGTTGTCATTGTGCCTTTAGAGAGAATACCATCCAAGACGCGTTCCTGTGTCTGCTCTTCACAATGATATGAAACAGAGCTGACCCTAGCTGAAGCCCAAGTGCATGTGATAATGTTTTTCATGGCAATTAAACTTCCTAAGTGTTTGGCAAACAGATCTAGAGTATCCATGGTGCCTACTCCCGACGCCAGCCTCCTCTCCATTGCAGTCAGCCGGATCACATAACACATTCATGACACTGAGATCTCACATACATGCGTTCAGCCCTCAACTTCCAGTACTCTCTTTCCTGCACTGGATAGAAATCTGATTCTAAGCCTAAACCACGATTCACAGCCAAATGATGCCACCATGTCCTCTATCTGCATGGTCTTTTTCCTTTGGGGGCTTGCACTTTGCTTCATGATGATAAAGAGCAACCGGATCCTTCTTAGACTCTGTTCTGTTAGCCTTTTCATCCTTGTAAGACAACTCTTCAGTCCTTCAGCGATCTAAACACTTTTCTCTTTCTGTTTTGTGTGCCCAGCTTCTGTTCATCTTCTTGAATAAGAAACTTACTCCATAAGAGGCATCGCTCTGTCAGTGCCTTGTGCCTCGAGCAATGGCTCTGAAACATTCCTTGCCTTCCCTGCAAACATCCTCCCAACACACCTCTGCAACACAACTTCCTTCCTTGTGTTTGACAAGCACTAGTCATCATCTTCACCTGTGAATTTATAACTGCATGCAGATTTTCCCTAAATTCCAGGTGCCAATGCCAGGATGACAACAAGTACATATATATAACCCAAACACCCATAATATCACTTACTACAAAATGTTATCTCAGACCACGATGCTCTGATACAGCAAAAAATAGGGATCATTAATCTGTACTATCTAGACCTATGATATGAAATATTCAACCCGTAATACCCATGTGTTATTAAAGGGAGTACCGTTAGGCTGCTTTGGATACCAAATTGGTCTCCAATTAGCATTTTCTCTTCAATTTTTTTTCACATCAGGGACCAGCAGGAAACCAATGAATGGCAGCTAAGCAATGAGAGGAATAAAAGCTCTTGAAAGCAAAAATCATCAAGTCAATAATAATGCTGTTCCTATTACCGAGGGAAAACATAAGTGTTGTATAAATGAGCCTCATGCCTTTGTATGCCAGTCCATAAATATGTAGTTCTGAAGACAGAAATCAATATTAAGTAATTCACTGCAACAGATATAATTAGAGAACAATTCCTGAAATATTTCTCCCTCCCTCCTTGACAAAAATCTTCTCTTGTCCTTATACATATGATTCTTGTCATACCAAAGAATTTTCAGTGGAACAAATACAAATCCTTAGAATTACAACAATTAAATATGCAAAAGAGAGAAGAAAGGAAGGTTCCTTTGCAATGTTGATCATACTAATTGCTTTTGTAGCTAAAAGCTTGGTTGGGAATAATTCAAGGTATAATTATCAAGTTAGAAATTGATGAGCATCCTGTAGGAGCTCGGAAAAAGAGGGAGGTAGAAATCAAATGATCCTCAAGACACAACCTAATACGTAAGAATATCGTAAATTTAAATAAGAAAATGGATCTGCTTCCCTTTCATTAAAAATGGGGAAATGTCTCCTGAATATATCTTTAAAAGAGAAATAAAACCAATCATCACCAGAAGAACACTAGCATTCACTAATGAACACTGGATGTTAAAGGGAAAAATAATACCTAATATGTGCTAAAAGTCTAAGACACACATACACCTTACTCTAACCTCCACTGAAGCTGTCATGGGGATGCTCTGTATCAGATTGGAAAGACTTTGGATTAGTTCCAATTTGTACTGAAGCAAAGGCAGACTCACAGAAAATATCAAGAGTTCAAGTGTCTGTATCTCTCCAATAATGTTAGCTAAGAAGGGGATTCAGATGCTAGACATGCAGGAAACTCCATCCTGCAGCCATCCTTTTTCAGAAGGCACTGAAGACCTTTACCCCTTTTTCTGGTAAGCCTGAAAATACGTTATATTTTCAACCCGCAACAAAATGATCGTCATCCCCACTGGCCTAAGGCATGATTGAGGTTCTGGGGAACTACTTGTTCTTTCTTCCCCTGCTACAGTTCATCAGATGGGTAATTCTCCCTACCACAAGTCAGAGCCACAGGACGTCTTCTCAACACAGGTAGGAAGGATGAAAGCTTCACAACGTGTAGGAAGGTTAGTGGCCTCCTCATTTATTTTGGGCTCTTCAGTGGATTGCCACTGAGCTCCTGTTACCTAAAAATTGCCCACCAGCTTTCAGGTTTTATGTTGCTTTTCCCCCTTCATTCCTACATTTTAAATAAATAGTCTCTATAGCAACTGTTTTGCATCCTGCTGCATCTGAAGGACAGGGACAAAAGAGACACAGTTTATTTCAAGGGATGTTTATATTTCCAAAAGTCTTTTCTTAAACAGCACATGTGCATATATGTATATACTTTGTATATACTAAATATTCTGGAATTCACACAGATTCCTGTGACCTCTCACAAAATGCCTTATCTGAGATTCCTGACAGCAAGGATTCCTGGCCCAGCAAGCACGGTGCACTATGCTCCCATCCTCTGTAAAGCTGAACCCCAGAGTTTGGGCCCAAAATAATCTGAGTGAATTGTCACATTTACCCATCAAACTGCACTCTATCCAGGAGCATGCTGGAAACATGCACGAGCTTTTAGGCCAAGATGTCTCAGAGGTAAAGTATTATTTCTTTTCCATGTGGTGGCATTGCACTGCAGTGTTTATCATTCATTGCCCACAATAAGAAACAAAGATGATGAACAATGTCTTTGAAATTAATATGCAGTAACAATAAACAAGTTATGTAAAGTAAGTAAATCAAAATTATTTTGTTTCTAGTTTATAGTGAAAAAATATTCAGACTCAAGATTTCTCCTTTACGAAAGCCCTGCTCCCCAAAAGCTGCCATTTCGCTTTCACCTTGGCAATGTTTACTTCTTGGCTGCAGCTCTGGAAAATTAGCCAGTACATGCTTTTGCCTTTTAGGCTAATTTAAATGAAAGCGATACTAGATTGTATTATACCTCCTTAAAATACTATTGCAAGATACAGCCTGGGGAACCCCTCCCCAGCTGCTTCAGAACAATGCACAATTCTGTTTAACTTCCCAAGCAGCAAAGAATGCTGGTTTATCAAAACTGCTTGGAAGGTTGCCACGCCACAACCGAACTCTTTCTTTATTATTGTAATTTCTTACTTAAACTCAGAGGATGGATACCCAACGGACTGGGGAGAATATTTTGTGTGATTCTGACACCTATGAGAAAATCAAGCTATGCAGTTTGCTTATCACTCACCGAACATGGAAACACTCAGGCAATACAAACACACTCTAGTAATTGTGCAGTGCCTTTGGACGTAAGCACCTGTGATATATAGCTGTGTAATGGGTGCTGAGAAGGTGCTTTGAGCAGAGAAAGTATGGTGTCTGCAGTTAAAACACCATGTGTTGTGGGTCTGCAAGGGTGTATGCTCTCCAAAAACACACATACCATTTCCTTCAGTTTAACATTCATAATCATATACTTTAGAAGCAGTTCCACTTACAAATTACATGCAGAGTTTATCTGTAGAGGTAACTGAAAAAGAGCATAAATTTCAGGATGAATAGGCACTGGTCAATTTTTACAGTAAGGCAGATTTCTGGTGCCTGAAATGTTTATTTGAATATCAAAGTCAAGAGAAAAGAAGAGCAATTTCTCTAGATGAAACTAGGGATAAACTACCTTGTAATCTTAATTTCCTGAAAATATAGGCTATGTATTTCATGAAAATACAGGCTGTGCAAGTTTGCTTTCATTCTGTTGAGCAACACTGCAAGTATTTGGTTCCTGATGGAGAAAAACACCGTAACTTCTTTGGAGATACAGTATTGTAGGGAACATCTCGGCAATGTCAAGACGGACTTCCACAGCCAGACAGAAAAGCAATGCCAGAGGCTGGCCAGCACTACAGTTGACCCACAGGCTAAGGTGGTTTTATTTCATCACAAGCAGAAGGGAATAAGTTGACTAGGAACCTGTGGGAGTGGAGAAATGTGTTTAACACAACTCCTTGCACGGCTGGGAAACTGTGGGCACTCAAACCCTCTCAGGACTAGGTCTACTGTATTTTCAAGAAAACTAGCAATGGAAATTCCTGGCTATTTTCAATAAGCTTTTTGATAGTTTGTCCTCTAGACGACAGGGATCTTCATGCTGAGGAAAACAATACTGAAATTGATGAAAAGATTTCTGCTTTTGGTGGAATGGAACATCTCCATTTAAAGAATTTTTTTTTTTTAAAGGGGCCTGATTCACTCTAGTATTTGAATACCAGAAGAGTTTGGACTTCTAGGGGTTTGTTTGTTGTTTTTTAGCTTTTCAAGAATGTCAATGTTGACACAGTATAATACTGCAGATTTTGAGAAAAAAAGCCCAAATGAATTAGGTTCTTTCTCTCTTCTTTTTTCTCTTAGATATTCATTTATCTCCGTGAGTAACTAAGTCTACAGGAGAAGCCAGCTCAGGCATTTCTATCAATTTCAACTAAAAGAATAAAAAATAAAAGAAAGAAAAAGAAAAAAAGAATCCAAAGATGATGAGCACCATTGTTGCTGATGAAAAATCTTTTGCCTTTAACAAAGGCCACAAAATCCTGTGATCTCCACTAGTCTTTACTCGGTCAAAATTCCTATTAAAGCCAATAGGAATTTTGCCTAATGAAAGAGAGAAAGCTTTTTCCCCAGAACTACAGCATTTTACAGAAATGTTTCAAAATCTGCAGTTGTAATAGGGTCATCTAGAAACACTTCTGGAATAGTTACACAGTTTTCCATAATAGCATTGCAGCCAATATTCATACAAAAGTAGACATGAATCAAGCTAAAATTACCCTCAAGTTGACTTTAAAATTCTGAAATCAATATTTAGTTTAGGAATTAATTAAGCTAAATTACTTAAATTAATTAATTAAACTTAATGGATTTAGCTTAAACTTTAGAAGAACCATAAGAAGAGGATCTTTGGCAGGCGGGACTTGTCTTGCCTTCTGTGCTTTTAGATTACTACGTAATATAACGTCATGCCTGAATCTCTCCAGGCTGCCTATGCTGTAACTAGGAAATACCTAATAGTTACAGAAAGCTTTCGAGGACAAGTGTTTTGGTTTTCCTCCTCTCAGTGATTCTTTACATGACCTCCAGTAAACTCCCTATTGTCAGCCTATGTATTTGTTTAAATAGGAAAAATTGCAACACAAAAAATAATCCGACCTCACAAAAGGTGCTGCAAAATTTAATTATTATTTAAACATGCTCAGTGATCCTTAGGTAAGAGTCGAAGTACAGTGTGACTGTTACACCTTGGATTGGTGCACTACCATGAAAATAAGACTTCCTATACTGTACACCTGATAAATTAGTCTGAGGAAAAGAGACATCTGTAGCTCAGATGCCCATCAGTCTCTGTAGCTGGGCTACAAAGGCCTTAGTATGTGTGTGCACGCCTTCCAACACCAAGCTATACACTGTTACACTATTACCATGTATTTTCATTTCACTGAGCAGGTTCCAGCAATCAGATGGATTAATGACATGTTGCTTCATAACAACAAGTCAAGTGTTCCTCCTTATGAAAAGATAAAGTAAAATAAACCACTCCACTAACAAGATTCATTAAGAAGGAAAGCAGCCTGATTCAACCGAGATGCAGCGTAGCGCACCTGCTGCACAGCCTGCCTACAGCTCCAGCTGTGGGAGGGGAGGAGGGGGAAAGTGCTGGATGTTATCCAGCACCAGTGTGCTATCTTTTGGAGAACATCCTAAGATGCACAACAAATCCCTGCAAGAGCCTGTATACTAACTTTTGTTTCCTGAATCACAAAAGGTCTTGCTGTCAAGGAAACATGAAGTTAACTAATGCATTTTTCAGGCCTTCCGATGTTGCTGTTTCTCACTTCCTCTCTCATTCCCCAACACAAGCGGCCAGAAAGAGCAAAAGCACAAACTGCATAAACACCAAGCTAGTGATCTGAGCCCCAATAAGTGATTAGAAGCCTCAGGTCAAATTGGTGAACGTTGGGGATGTTCACCTCTTAGCTCAAACTTTCAGCAGCTCATAGACTCAACCTCCAAAACACCATCAGGTGCAGGCCTCTCTTAGCCAATCTCCTGTGACATCATATTTCAGTATCTGTAGTGCATTACCACCTCATCTTTACACCTGTCAACCCCATCCACACCTTTGTCATGGTTATCACTAATGACATAAAAAATACAGGAAACGGCTTCAAAAAACTGGTAGATACAAACAAGTAGCACAGTTGTATATATATATATGTATATATATATATAGGTAAAGAAACACATGCAAATTCACTACAGGGCTTACTATTTATGTTTCCCTTCTGTTTGTCTTGTAATGTGGCTATTCACACTGTTTCTGTCATAGGTTGCAACAGAAGCGATTGAATGGCACGCTTCTGCTGAAGCTGCAGAAGCTTTGATTTCTCTGAGCCCGGGTTTACGTCTTCTCTTTGTATTCTCTTATCTTACTGATTTCAGTTCTGAGCTTATGCATCTCTAGATGTCATGGCACGCTTTGTAGTGCCAAAGTTGTGAACAAAGTACTCAATGGCAGGTAACTAATGTGCATCCAACACCACAAGTATCAGTTACTTTTCCATACTCTGCTCCTCATAGAAGATTGCTCTGATGGTTCTTAGCAAACATCAGGGCTGGGATTGAAGAATATGAGTGTTTAATAGTGAAAATGACAAATCAAGAAGTCCTAAAATAAAAAGGCTGGAAAGGGATCTTTCTAAGCCTGCCTGGCTGCTACAGCTAATGCTAGCTATTCTGCCTCAGAGCACTACAGGATACAACTGATTTTTTCAGTGTGAGATGCTTGAAGTTCTCCTATAGGGTGCAGTCATTGCTCTTTCATACGTTAGGGGCAGAATCTGGGGTTCTGAATCACAAATTTAGTAATCTAAGTAGCAGTCTAAAATCATGTACTGAGTAAGAGAAAAAAATTTCTGAATGCCCTGTGTATTAAGATATAGAGATCTTTTCGTGGGGAAAGATAAAGAAATTATGGTTTCCCTCCCTACCAAACTGGCAATGCCAGTGCAGGCTATCCTGCCTGACACAGGCAGGCATAGCACTAGTGGCTCTTGAGTTGGATGCTGCACTAAGCAGCCACATCTTCAGACATTTGTGAGGAGGAAAGGAATTTGGCATGTATGAAGGGAGAAGCCATTCTAGCCAGGAGGGGCAGCACGCAAAGCTGGATGAGGAGACAAAGAAAGCAGTCAGATAGGAAGGGAAGGCACACTAGTGTGCTAGGGAGGGGTGTAGAGGAACTGGGGAAGAGAGGACAGAGCCAGCTGTAGCTGCAGCCCACTGTATGTGACCAGCCCATGGGAATGTGTGACTGAACAAATTTCAGAGGAACGACTGAGGAAAGGATCTGTCTTGCAAGCAACCCGCACACTGCCAGAACTCAGGACCTGGACTACTTCACTCAAAGTAGTACTTCTGCTTCAGCCCACACATCTGTGTGCTATTGATGAAGATTTCTATTCTCTATTAAGTCATAGCAGGCCTCAGCCTTAATAATACCCGGCCTGAACTCGTGCCCTTTTAAGCAGAGCTGTCAGGAGGGGGCTGCAGTAATGGGAACCAGAGCTGACATGGAAGCAGCAGGGTACAATGGCCCCATTATCCAGCGCGCCTGCACTTGTCCGACACTGGGGGAAAATCCCCTGAACGATGTCAAGACCTTTTAAATGTCAAGCCTTCCCAGCTCTGGGCACTTGTGCCTTAAAGCTCCTAAAAGAGCAGCAGAATCTGTACTGTAAAGAGTGAATGAAGGCTGTTTACAGAGGAAAGCAAGCAAGGGCAAACAAAAAGAAGAATGTGCCTGAGAAAAGAGATTTTTGCATCAATCTGTGAGATTTCGCCTGGTAATTAACTTAGGAATCATGAAATTGTTGAAAACAGTTGATTTGAGGCTGCCTTGGGAGAGGGGGAGCAGATTGAAAGTAGTGGTGTTGAGGAGTATTTATTAACAAGTCTCTTTTAAATGGAAGGGCAAATAGCCAATGAAATCTGACTTGTGAATTTAATAGGGTTTTGTCAGCATATGGTACCACTCAGGGGACATGAAAAAGGCATTTTTGTTACATATGTATGTGTGACTGGCAAGGAAGCTTCAATGAGGAGACTGAAGCAAAAATAGATGTTTCTTGTAAATATATTTGAGCACAGGAAATGAAGCAACAAAGAATCTGTTGAAACATCCATTAGTGATAATACTAATTCCTGAAAATTTTGAGCTGCATGGCTTGCAGTGTGAATGCTCTGAACTCCCCGTAGAAGAAGTAGGAATATGCAAACAAGCAAGCAAGAAAATAAATGATTAGAACTCTTTTTTTCATAAGTCACTTGTGAGAAATATTATTAGTTGCAAGTCAAGACTTTGGAAAAAATAAGTATCCACAATAAAGTGGATCCACTATATGTGGACTCTTCTGGTGTCCATGTTCCAAAATTCCCACAGACTTCATAGGGTGACCACCCCCAAACTGTTGCATCTTTTTTGTTCTTCAATCAGAGTCCACTATTTTAAAAACTTAACTGAGAGTCACAGAAAACTCATGAGCTGCAAATAGAGAAGAAAGAGAAAAAAAGATGTCCCATATGAACATGTCACATCATAAATTCCTAGCATTCCCATTCTACCTTTGGAAAGATTTCAATGAGCTTTGGCTCAAGTCTGTGAGCATGGGGATGGTATTAAGAAGAAAAGACATTTTCAGCAAATGAGCTCTTTTGCACTAATTTCCTAGGAGAATGTTATCCTTCCAGAGTGCTAGAAGATCCTCGTGCTAGGTAATTCACTTTTGGTAAGAAAAGAAAATTCTTTAAAGACAAGGAATCTTTTATTTACTACCCACCCCATGCTGTGGACACTTACACTCATTTGGCAGAATACAGGACTGTTTTAATTGCAGCACACTGACCAGGTGAGCTAGACATTGGCAAAAGTAGAGCAGTGATCAGGCATTATTCGAATTCTTCCAATAGATACTGTATTTCTGGATTAACAGTCAAAAAATGTCCCACGTAAAACCATGACACCCACAGGTAAAATGATACACTATTTTGTGCAGTCACATATGTCTTTGCTCCTTCTATCTGTTGTGAACTCACACGGAACCAGATGGGATTCAGGTTTCCTCGGCTCTGTTGAATGAGGATACCTACATCACATGAGAGAAAAAATACAAAAAAATTAAGTTGAACACGGTACAACTCCTTCATGATCTGATACTTTTCAATCTTGAATCAAAGATGGAAAGGTAAAGGGAAGGAAGGCTAGAAGCCGTGGTTCTTCCATGTCCAAAGGAAGCTCTGCTGGTCTGATGGCTATTTGCCTTCCAAAAGCCACCATGCTGTTTGACCAAAAATTCAGCCCACATAAATTTACAGCACCAAAAGAGAAGCCTTGTGAATTACTGTTCAGAAAATATGTCTGTTATAATCATGTTTTAAAGTACTCAGATCATTCTTAAAGACTAAGAAAATGAAAGAAAGGGGGGAAAAAAAGGGAAAAAGAAAATAAAGACAAGCTTTGCTTTGGTAGAGTATCTTTAAGTAGTCCTGCACCCAATGAAGACTATAAGAATTCTGTCTAGCTTTTCTAGAGGTTCTAAGTAGTTCTTACAAGTTCATTTGCTCTGCCTTATTTATATTTTATTATTTTCTTCTCTTTAATACAATTTGGAAGTAATTTCAGCATCTTATGTGACAAGTGGTAGCCTTTTCCTTATGGTCCCTTCTCTTTATTCTTATATTTGATCTCTTCCTTTAGCAAAGGTGCTACATTTGATGATCAAATATCTGAACATGATGACTATACATTATTTTACAGCTTTGCAGACTGGCATTCACTTAAAAAAAACTACAGGGTGAAAGACAGAAAGGTGATCTTTTCTATGCAGAGCTCCCAGCAAATAAACATTAATCTAGTTTGAAGATCTCATTATCTAAGTCAAGATCTACTTTTAGTTCTAGGCACATGCATGCAAAATGTTCTCAGCAACGCTTATGATTCTTGTTGACGTCCACTAAGAGGCCATGAGTCTCCTAAAAATGTATTCATTTGTCACTAATATCCAGTGAGATTCATCACCTGTCTGCTGCACTGCTTACACGCTGTTCCTTGTACAGAGCCAAGCTTTGAATTTCCAATTGCTTTTACTAAACACAGGTCACAAATCTAATTTCAGTTCTTGACTGACCAAGTGTAGCCTGTAAAAGAATCAGTTTGAGCAAAACCTAATGACGGAGTGAGAAAAATCAAACAAATCCATCCAATGATCACTTTGCAATACTGACTTGATATTCACTGTTGTGAAGAATATTCCTGCATTGGAAGACACCCCGCCATACACACACAAAGAGGCACCAATACAGTAAAAAAGAATTTGCTTAAAAATCACAGAAAACGCTAACAGAATGTTGAGTCTGTGTGTAATGACCCAGCTGTCACCACTGCCATGGCTGCAAGTTCTGCCTGCCTGCTGGGCTGCAGAACGATGTTGTATCGGCGGGATATCAAGAGCCTGATATTGCTGCTAATCGGCGTAGCTGGGAGCAAGATGGATACAGCAGAGCATGGCTTTCCCCTGCAGCTGGGCTCCCACTGCTCCCACAGCAGAGCTGGAAGCACGGCAGGAGGAGGAGAGGCATCTTTCTTTGGAAAGACATGTGGGTTGTGAGGGTTTAGGCTCTGCTCAAATCTCACCAGAGAGCCCTTCCTGTTCAGTGGGGTTCTATATCCAAAAAAGCTGTGGGAGCAGCTGGAGCAGCTGTTGGAGGGGGAAGCTGAGTGCCCAGGGCCTCATGCTCCCCTGCACCACTCCTCACAGGGCTCATTCTTCAAGAGTTTCAGCAGCTGGTGTGTATTTTTACAGGTGTGAAACTGCAGCTCCAGTGCAACACATGCTGTAGTGTGAAATTCATCTGTGGCCAAGAATTGCAGGACAAACAACTGCAACTTCTTCATCTTCTCTTTTCTCATCTTTCCTCATGACATTTTCCTTTTACTGAAACTGCAGGCTTTCTCTAGGGTGTGGCAGAAGCTATTTTGCTAAACCAGCAACCCTAAGTTTCAAACAAGTTTTAAAATAACTCCAAAACATTCACAAACTTAAAGAGAATGGGGAAAGGGGAAGCCTGGGGAGAGTGAACAAAAATGCCTGGTTTGATAGCCACGATGAAAACACCCCGTAAATAATTGTAACACAGGCAGCTGTCCCCCGCAAGACAATCACATACTTATTGTTCTAAATAAAATAAAGTCTACATATTTTGCGTTCTTCCAAAGAATGTGCTTCTGAAACACTTATAACACCAGACCAGAGCTACCCTTAGTATTGGGGAGCCAGGTCTCCACTGCTTTTGACCCTTCCTGGCCAAAAAAAAAAGTAAAAAAATAAAAACAAAGTAAAAATCTTCTTAGAAAGTAACTTTAGAATTGTGTGTTGAATACCTGCTGACGGGAAATTTTAAATTCCCACTGGCACATGTGTGAGCCCTAAGTGCTCACTTGTCCATCCAATTAGTGGAAAGAGAAAAAAAGGTTAAAAAAGTGTGCTTCTTCAAGTTCTTCAATCGAACTTAACAATCCAGTTCAGTACTGCAGTATTTGTAATCAGTCTATACAGTGAAAAGAATAAGTATTTTTTATTGAGCACTTCTGAATAATGAATAAATTTAGGAAAATTGTAATCTGTTTTGCTGAGAAGAAAAGCAGGCTGAATTAATTGAATAAATTATTCATTGTAAATTATGGGCCCAAGTCTACTACTGTGTCTTCGTATATATACATTAATTTTCTGGCATCTCTGCTGAGCTTGCTAACAAGGATACCAATTAGCAACAATGGCACTGGTGATTTTATTTTAGCTTTACTTGTCTCTGTATTTACTGGTTTTGTCTGGTACCAAAAGCGGGTCTTACTATAAGGACACAGATTTTTCTGTCTCAAACAAAATAAGAAAATACTCTCGTCTAAAATAAGTAATAGCAAATGGACAACTTGTCTGAGCTTTAAAGCGTGATCCTTCTAAGTACTAAGTCTGAATCCATTTCAGCAAGTGCCCAGATTTTGGTATAAGTATTGGGAATAAGCCTTCCAGTGTTCACTGTTGTTTCTTATCTCTAGTTAGGAAACAGAAAATAGAAAACTGACCCCAACAACAGAGAGGCCTTAAACTTAAGGTAAGCAAAAAAATCTTATTTTACAGCAAATACTTATGCTTGTGTAGTGATTTGAAAAAATACATGCTACACATGTGACTTGGGTAAAACAAGGCAAAGTCAGCCAAAGGAAAATCCATCTGGGACTTCACAAGAGACTTATTGGTGTGGGGGCTTGAGCTACTTCAGGGAGAGAAAGTAAAATACAAAGGATTCAGGCACGCCCATAGGTGGCTTTTTAATCAAATTCAAGTAGCTCAGAAGTCTGAGGCAACATTGAACTACAGAACTCTAGGGTGGAATAATTTGATCTGATTTATATGCCTAGAACAAAGGTGTCTGTCAGAGACAGCTCACTGTGGCTGCTTTTATAGCACAGCTCTTAGTGCAGTTCCTCCTAATTCTGGTGCCTGCATAGGTTGAGGTGAACTCCTTGGCCACCCCCTTTCTCTCCATGGATTACACAGTGAAGCAGGGTGGTCACTAGCTCAGGTGAGGTCAGCCACAACGTAGATGTCTGGCTGACCACAGCCCCTTGTGCCCCAGGGTGAAACTGGAGATGGATGAGGAACTGTTGTGTTAACACCTGCGAACAGATGCTGACCAATAACATGAACTGGGCATTCTTGGAAAATGGTGTCCCTGGTATTCATGAAAACAATGACGAAATGTACAAAGAATGAACAAGACAGCTCAGTACCTACTGCCTTCCTCTAACCCCAAAATTTTTTAAAAACAACCAAACTGAGATGTTTTCTTACACTAGGACTATGGACAGATTTCTTGTCATGCGGTGCAAGGCTCTGAGGTAACCAAAGTCAACACAAACTGGAAGCATGGAACATTGCAGATACTACTTAGTCACATAATGATTCCATCTAAAAGTTACAGATCACCTAGGTAGTGTATGGATCATGAATATATCTCTGCCATTGCTATTTTTCACAAACTCTCACTTCCGGGTTGTATATCCCTTTGCAGTCAGCTGGAATAGCATCCCTGGAAAACTCAGAATTTCTAAAGGACAATGAAGCTTTTTGTTAAGGGTTAAAGTAGCAACAAAACAGTATAAAACGAGAACAAAACTTCCTCATAAATGAAACTGTTAATTGTCAAAACAACCACCTCTGCTAGGGACATGTTGTTATTTGACTCCTATTACTTTGGCTTTACTCAAGGTTGTATATGATATTCTTGAACCCCTCACTGACTGTCTCTTTAGAGAGAAAGGGGAACCTGAAAATGTAGTAGTAGTGCCTGTTCTGTTCACTCTCAGGTAGGAGTAAGCATGAAAGTTCACTTAAGTCTGAGGAATCACTAGGTGACACAGGTTTTAAAAGAAAAGCCTAATGTCACACTCTTAAATGGAGCTGAGGACTTGAGTGTGTGACCACCTGGGCTCAGCATCATCCAGGGATTTTCTATCAATCCATACTGTCTATCAAGCCACTTCTGGGATTAATTGCTATATGTTTCTGCTTAGCCCTGGGGACTCACACTGGCAGAGAATTGTTTCAAGGGGAATGGCATGGAAAATGATCTTGAATTTCTTTTCTATCCATTCTTTGCATGGATGAATGCACTCATTAGAGGTGTTGACCAGGGGGTGGGTATGTGCACAACAAGGCATCCCAAAGATCTACAGAGATAGAAGCAGATTGATTTCTTTTCTGTACTGCATAACCTGTGATTTCCTGGATCATTATTCAGCTTGGTTTCCGTGGCTATGTAAAAATTAAAGAGAACCAGTATGCCTCAGTAAAGGGTGCATGCCAGGTTGTCTTTGTTTCCTGATTACACAGTCTCTTATTTCCTTGCTAGATGCCCCCAGTGACAGCAGAGCTGACATTGTCACAGTTTACATCACATAGACAAGCTGTTATGAGCCAAAAGAAAGCTGATTCTTTCCTACATTTGAGTTGATTTTCAGTATAATTAATCCCTGTGGTCTGAAAGGCATGGGACTGGATATTGTTCCTTCTTTTTAAATTTAGCACCTAGCCTTGCTGAAAAATCATAGTCTCATTTTAGTTTCCTTTAATTTGGCAGTCCAATAAATAGTGAAGATGGTATTCTGCATGCAGCATGGCTCATCACTCATCTCTATAAATCTTGTTCTAAAGAATAGTAAACATCACACTTTTTACTGTATGAGAAGTAATAAATAATACAAAACCAGAGGATTATCATTCTGCAGATTATCTGGAGCAAAACAAACAATTTAAAACTCACTTTATCCACTTGTAATTATTCTTTCAGATTTTTAAATCTTACTCATCTCTTCAACCAGCTACTTCTCATATACTAAAATTATTGGCAAATAACTGACAGGAACTAATGAAGCAATATTTATATATTTCACTAATTATAACTGAAAGAGAGGGAGAGAGCAGTTAATTAAATGACAATGATATCCGTGAAAGACTTTTAAGGACAATGAAGAGGGACAATGCTTACAAATCTATGAATAGATGGAACCCTGCAATCACAAGATTTTCTCACTTTTGCAATCACAAAGCAACAGAGTTTTTTTTCTCCACTGAAATAGGAAAGTTGCAGGACCCTAATTCTAACAGACTTAGTGAGAAAATGCTGGTTTTGAAATATAAAACATTACTTTAATAATAGAATCATAGAATCATTAAGGTTGGAAAAGACCTCCAAGATCATGAAGTCCAACCTTTGACCAAACACCACCATGTCAACAAAACCATGGCACTACATGCCACATCCACTCATTTCTTGAATACTTCCAGGGATGAGGGCTCCACCACTTCCGTGGGCAGCCTGTTCCAATGCTTGACAACTCCTACAGTGAAAAATTCTTCCTGATGTCCAACCTGAACCTTCCCCTGCACAGCTTGAACCTGTCTCTGATCTTCTTAGAGGGTTCCTTCCAGCTCAAGATACTCAGTTGCTGGGGAGACTGCTCACTTTTGGATCAGTTCAATGTCATGTTTGGTGCTTGTGGCCCAGGCAAAGTGAGTAATACAGTTTGATCTGAGAGGTTAAAGGCAGCCACCCATTGAGAACCTGAACTAAATGTGCCCTCTTATACGGAGGAAGGACAAATTGAACTGATCTCCACTGGAAACATTCAGCACCCTTGGCAAAAGGAAAGCATTTTAATTCTCCTGCTTAAGTACAGGTTCGTGAGCCTAAAATGGGTTTCCATAATCTGGCCAAGACGTCTGAAAACACATACAAGGTTTCTAGCATGGTCCATCCAGAATCAGCAGTTCCTGACCTTTGCAAGACTCGACAATTTCCACCTTTCCCTTGCTTTTCCCTTGCTGATTTCTATTTGCTCAGCCTCGTTCGTGATGTGTAGGCAGAGATATTGCCCTTTGCCAACCTGTTGCATTTAAAATAATGAAAATAATTGATCAGATTTTGTACCCATCCACCAAAGCACCGGAAATCAAGAAACAGAGTTTGTAAAACGTGACCTGATAACTGCTGGAAACTGCACAGCACACTAGTCCTACCGTCTCCTCCCCAGAGACCACATTCAGCACGACAGCTGCCCAGGTAGCAGCTGTGCAACCATTGCAACCATTTCCGCTCCAAATTCTGCATGTATCAAAAACCTGAATCATGGAAGGTTTCGCTGCTGCTGCCAGTGACTCACTCACTGACTGAACGCCTACTAAAAGAAGGCAGCACATGAGATTCCCGCAGCCCATGTCTACATGGAGGCAGATTTTTCAGTGCAGAGCCACCCAGAGGAGGGAACCCCTGCTATGGGGAACAACCACACCCAGCCACATCACCAGCAGTGTACATGTATGTGAAAACGACTCTAGCCAGGATATGCCTACATAAATGGTCTTTTGCACTGTTTCAGTCAATGACAGAAAGAAAAGAATATTTGTTTCAGCCGAATTAAAATAAAGACAAAAAGTTACCCATACAATATAAACAGAATGATATTTAATTTTGTTTAGTTTATTTTAGTCATGCTAGACTATCTCCAAAATGCATCATTTTCTAAGCAAAATTGTCTACATTCCCTTTCTTTCCTTGGCTAGTAGCACTTTCTGATCTCAGTATGAATGCATCTATTGCTTTGGTCTGGACAAAAAAGAGCTACCAGAAAATAATATCAACACAACCACTGATTTAGTCGTGACTGCTCCCATCAAAGTTTCAGGTAACAGGCATCTGTTGGGGGAAGTTCAGGAGGGGTACAGTGCCAAGCACACTGCTGACAGTATCATGACCTTAATACTATTTTCTGAGATATAACACTACAGCTTTGATTCAACTGCTGCTTTTTGTTTGTTTGTTTGTTTGTTTGTTTGTTTGTTTGTTTGTTTTCCCAATCAGTTTGCAAAACTCTGTCCCTCTTTTGCAAACAACAGACAGGTAATCAGATGTATAGGCAACCTAGACCAAATACTAGAAATGGTTGAGAAGCAGTACATAAAGCAAAAACTTCAACAGTCACATTCACTGGTCTCATTCTTGTCTATCTCAAAATCATTACACAAATGCTGTGAAAAAGAAATCACAAATATCCTAGCTAGAAATAAAGGTAAAACCACAAGCCAAGAAAGACATTCTAGTTTTCACTGCTCAGGCACACCAGTGGTTCTCCTGAGCAGATAGACCTGTTCCTAAACATCATGTTGGAAAACATGACCATTTCCACTAATATATTCAGATTAATGAGAGACAAAAGAAAAGAAGATTTTCCAGTCAAGGAAGGACATAGCACTGACTATTAGAATTTGTCAGTTTCTGGTTGATAAGTTTTAAACTGACTACTTGCACAAGGACATGAAGTAGATTTTGTGGATATTTCTGAAGTGTGTATGACAGCTTGCTATTCAGAAATTCTGGGTGTATGGGGGGATTTTTTCTTTTTAGAAAGACACATTAGAAAACTTTCTGAGGCCACAGAACGGGACATTTTTTTTTTCTACAACCATATTATGGGCTCTCACTTCACTGCCTGAATAACTGTTCTAGTTTCTGCTATCTATAAGCCTCGTTGTTCATTGCATTACTTTAGCACAAGTTTCCTTGACAAATGCAGAGTGGGAATTATTCTGAGAAGGTGTTAGCAGAACCATCCAAGTGTGGAAAACATATTAAATAAAAGCTTTATTGAAATAAATATACAAGATGAAAAGCTCCAGGAGTAGGTACCTCCCTGACAGGTTAATAGCTCAGTGTTTAAAGGCAGAAAAACAAGAGTGGGCGAGAACAGCTGATGGGTTGCAAGATGCCATGCTTGAACCTTTCTGTGCACTGGACTCACATAACTCCTGTTTCCAGGCTGTACAAAGTGATGCATTGCCTTCTGGAGAAAGTGATTACTTTTCACTTACAACACTGGCAGCCTGGGAACTCAAGCCTCTTATCTTGGGCATATAATGTTTTGAGTCCTATAGCCTGCCAAGTTTACAGGTCTTTGCCCTACCATCAAGCCATACCCTGAATTTACTCTGCTTAATTTTGGTCCCCATCATTCCCAAAGCTTGCTACATCACTGCTTGTAAATGGATCTATGCATTTGTCTCCCCAGGGCTGGCACTGGAGAAAAAACTTCTAACTTGTTTTGTGTGCAGCTTTTGTGCCAATTTGTATCTTGACCTCCCTCTAAGAAATATAGGGAAGTCTGAACACCAACAAGGAACTGGAAAAAAGCCTGAGAGTATTTCCTGAGATGTGTAAGGTTTGCTTATGCTCTTACTCAATCCTGGCAAGAATTGACCTAAGTACAACCTATGCTGTAAAAGGGACATGTAATAACACTAACATTTTAGCTCATTTTTCTCCTTTTTTTCCCTCTTTTTAGGGGAGACAGTTAATATTGTCATTCATAACACTCAAACAGCCCTGTAAGAGACTCAGGTTCAAACTCTTGATCTAGTGAGTTATGGTGTACAGGCAGAGCTCTAAAAAGAAGTCTAAATACTCACCGCAAAACAGGCAGTACACCTGAAAGCAGTAAGGATGGAAGAATCGTGCAGAATAAGAATTTGAACCTGAGTTCCTGACACTGGAGAACACGGCTTCAATTGAATATTTTCTTTTAAGGTATCTAAAAGTTTTATGGGTGGTCAAAGCAATTTCTTGTCCAGACTAGGTAAAAGCTGACACAGCTCTCAGGCTTAGAACATCTACTTGCAGGGGAACAAAAGAAACTGGAAGACTCCTACCAGCAGTGACCTTGCAATGCCCTGTGCAGATGTACAGGTCAATATGGTTCTGTATCACAGCCTCTAATAGATTCTGTTGTTTCAAACCAAGAGCTGTAAAGCCATTTACTACTCGGCTGAAAGCCTCAGTATCTGATGCTCCCAAAATGGCAAGTGGCAAAATTTGCAGTGAAACATCTCGAAGACATCCAAATTTAATTCAAATTTGGTGAGAAAGGAACATAACTTGATGTAAATATTGGTATTAATAGCTGCAATTGTATTAAAAAAAAGAAACAGCCAATAAAACAAAAAGCCCAAATTCAAGCAAATTAAAAGATTAGACATGGGAAAAAACCCCCAGACCTTATATTGCTAGAGATGACATTGATTCTGTAAAATTAATTAAATATTTGAACAGAGGAAAACTGAGTATTAAGACATGCAGACAGACTGTAAGGGGACTGAAAGAGAGAGTCTGAGCTGGGTATTTCACCACTGAACTTCTTTCCCAACAATAACAGCAGAAAAAAGTGTAGGTTTCCAGAGCACCAACCATATTGTTAATTAGCAGTAAAATTTATTCTGCCTTTAATGATGGCTTATTCTGCTCTGGCTGACAGGAGAAGAAAACAGGAAGGGCATTTGGAAACCTTATGAAAAATAACCACAGTTTCAGGGCATTTGTACTTGAAAAATGTACAACTACTGATGGATTAAAACACACACACAACCTCTATATACATCTGAAGAATAATAGATGGAAGCAAAATAGGTAATAAAAGAGTGAAAGATTTTGTTTATAGACTTGACTGGTTGACTAGGGTATAATTATACGACCTGCTTCCAATCCATCCTATGTAGTATAATTGGTGTGTACAGGAGAAAGATTTTCTCATAACAAATGGATCTCCTCATGATGGAGCAGAATGATATCGGTGTGAATACACTAGAATGACAGCACAATTTAGCAGCAGTGATGCTGGAGGACAGACGTTATTAGCTTCAACATTTCTGAATGTTGTACTCACAGGCACATCTTACTTTCACACAGAAGGTGCACAAGGTAAAAGGAGTGGCAGTCTTGTAGATCAGAAGCTTTAAGGGAGTTAATTAGATTGCACTAATCTTTCAGCTGTACTGCTGCCAAGCTGTTCTAGGTGCTGCAGAAAGAAATGTGTCCAGCAAAACTGTTCATGTTTGTTTGGAGAATATCCTTAAATTTGGAGAACGCCCTTACTGCTCTCCCCCCAGAGCTGAGCCAACCAAGGCAGCTGAGAATGACAGCGAGTGCAAACACCCTCATGTTGCTCTGCTCCACCACCGTGGGTGCGTGTGTCCTCTGCCAAGCACAGGGTTGCTCTGTCTAGTACCACCAGTGTCATACACAGGGAGCTGCTACTCTGTTCCTTTCTCACACACTTCGAGTTCCTGTGGCAGATGAGCTGTGAGGAGCTAGGCCAGGCTACAGAAGAGGCACCAAAGTTGATTACAGGCCTTGAGTAAAAGGATCTTCATCCATGGCCTTAGGGGAGTTTTAAAATTCCCTCTGTAGTTCTGAAGGGTTGTGTTCAATCCACTTTCTTCTGTCAGCGTCAAGCTGGTGTTTCTGGAGCATGCTTGACGAATTTGGTATTCCAAACAGAATTAGAGCAGTACTGATATGCTCTGAATTAGTAGCAACTGAGCATTTACAATTATATGTTGAGAATATTCTCATGGACAGGCTTTGTGAAAAGCTTTCCCCACTGACCCCAACCACACACCTACAAACCTCTCTCGGAGACTGAGGACCTGGAGATGGTTCTTTCATCTGAGGAGGCTGATGTATCGGCAGATCAGATTTCCACTACTGCCATCAGTACTGCCTGGTTTTTTTCCTAGAAACAGTAAGTAAGGCTATTGAAGAATGAATCAGACTGCTAGATCTGCACAGTCCAACAGTGAACAGAACCCTAGACTAGGAGTTAGGACTCCTAGGTTGCACAGCACACAGGGTAGCCCTCTTGCTTTTTGGGTTCTTGCTGTATGACAGAGGCAATTTTGTCTCTCTTTCTTAGGTGCTGCAGACCAAAAGAAATAGGTACCATCGTTATTACACTCACTGAAAATTTAGCAGACACAACGACTAAAAGAAATCCAGAAGTTCACTGTTCTGCAGTGTGCAATAAATAGTACTACTATTACAACTACTGATAATTAGTGGCTGAGCTGAGAGTTGCAAAGACTTACTTCAGGATAATATACTGTCATCTATACCTATGAGCAGTGGAAACAAATAGCAGGATGTCTCTGTGGAAAAGCCATATAAAAATATATGCTGTACAGAAGAAAATGTGATGAATTATTTACGTGACACACTAAAGACATAAAAATGCTCAGACACAATTTATTTATTTTTGTTAAATGTCTGTTAATTTCATTTTAGAGGTCTTCATTCCCTACTTCCAATGCTGGGTTGACAAATCCTCCAATGGCTGGCACAGATCAAAGCTATAATATATATGTTAGTTAAGTATTTCAAGATACTTGCTCCAATTTAAATTTATTAAGAATAATTAAAAGTGTATGTCAAAAGCTAGAGGACATAAAACACACCACAGCTCAGGCAAAAGCCTTGCCAAAAGTTAAATAAAAACATTCTCTTCCACCAGCTTTCCAAGGAATAGGAGCCAAATCTATCTCTGGAGCAACTCCATTGAAGTCAATAGGGTGGCACAGGGAATACATTTGGCCAACGCTACCTGGCATATGGCCTTCTAGGAAGCATTCTGATTTATTAACAGCTTGGCCACGTTACTGTCTTCAGTCTCTCAAATGCATCATCTTTATTCTGTAGGATACCTTTCTCCACTGCGCTATCCCACTCACACCAGCAGAAAACCAGCGAGGCATGATGGACCACAAAGCACTACAGAAGGCGAAGCAAGCAAGATTTTAGTTAGGTAATGCTCTCTTTTCCCTGAATCCCACTGGTTTTATTTCCTTGTTTGAAAAAAACCCAAAATTTATATTGACATGAGTGGTGGCTTCAGGCAAACTCTGGCCTCTGGTCTATAAGAAGGGCAGGTATGTGGGTTGTCACGTCACTTTGCAGCCCAATCTTTGCTGCACAGATGCCAGAACTGCTCATGGTACAGCCCCTGAACCACAGTGTGCCATACTAAGACAACACAAAGTCAGTAATCGTTCACTTCGCTGACAAGTGACAGGGAGAGCTGAGGCAGCGTACTGTGTAACAAAGGACATTCCCAAGACAGCACTTCCTTTTCTTAGAACAGTGTTTGCTGCCTTGTTAACCTTAGACATCACCTCCTCCCTGAAGGGAAACACCCAGATGATTCCCTTCCCATGTATTTGTCTCTCACCGTGGATAGCACACTGTGATCAGCTGCAGGGGGCACATGCCACCACACGGCACTCAGGAATGGCTACAAACAAGGATGCTTCACCTCATGCTCACACACACAGTGGCTGCAGGCAGCCAAGCCACAAAAGCTTTTGTAGCCATGAGCAGCAGGCAAGCCCAGTCTCAAGGAGAGTCTCAGTCCTACCCATAACATACTGGCTACCCATCAAAGGTCACTCTGAAGCTTACTCTCTTTCTAGAAACGGGTGAATTAGGGAAGTATTTTACAAACTCAGGTCAACAAAATGGGTCAGAAATAGGTTTGCAAGTAGCCTAAGGTGGGTTTTACCTGGCTGATGCTTAAGCATATTATGGCCTACTTCTTAACTTTCCAGAAGATACAAACTCCTCATTTAAAGTTTCTCCTTTTCACTGTAGACCGTATTTCCAAAGCCCATAACACACGAGTAAACTCTTAGTTACATGAAAACTCTTTTTAGCTGTATTTGAGTCACATGAATGTGGCTGAGAGAGAAAAGGACTTACGTTCTAAAAAGCCTCACCAAAAAATATTCTTGATGCAAAAGCCTACATATTAGCCTTTCATGGGAAAGAGAATATCAAGTTCAATCTAATGAAAAGTAAGTAGACACCTAAAAATTAAGGATGAAGTAACCTAAACCTGTAAAAATCATCTACTGAACTATTTTTATGTAGGTTATTCTCTTCCTTGCCTCAATATTTTCTGTAGCTGATGCTGGAGTAATCTGCAACATTGCCAAACAACTCGGCCAATGCTGTTTACAGTGAAGGTGCCCACAGATTGCCTCTGAAAAACTGTGTATAGGGATGTTGTCATTGATACCTTTTCTCATTTCTTTCTTCCCACAGCACCTCTAACACCAGAAATAAACTGGAAAGAGATATGGAAAAAAAAAGAGAAACCTAGAGCAACACATAAATACAACAGGAAATGCAAAAAGAGATAGCAGCAGACTCTCCATTGCTTCGTAATCTGTATAGTCATTTAGATCTATGCAACAAGATCTGAAAATCCAGCTGTGCTCTTTCAATTACACTGTCATCAATAATAAAAAATCTGCACTCAGGATTTATCTTGTAGTTTTGTTGCCAATACATGAAACAGCAATGTACAGCTTGTTTTGCCCTTCTACCAAGCATTAATAATATGCAAAATCTGAAGCACATGCTCAAAGAAGAAGTATTTTTCAAATAAAAAGAGCCTTTTTAAACAACTTTTTAAACTGAAAGTTGTTTGTTTTTTGTCCTTTTTGTGTTTCAATTGTTTAGATAAGTCAAAAAGACAATGGGATATAACAATCATTATATCTACTACTGGTAAAGAAAGTCCGTGAGCATTGCTGTACATACAAAAACAACCACGGCAGTGGGAGTCACGGTTACTGCTCATGAAAGCTTTTGATCAGCCATGGGGTGGATTTCCCAAATACATATTATCAGAGTTCTGCAGAATAAATGCACAAACATCATGGCTCAAACAAAGGGCTAACAGGAATGCACGAGCAGGTGGGAATACAGAAGAGACAACTGCCTGTAAATATGCCAAGGCACAAAGAGTGACTTGGGAAAGAAACAACCCTGTAGCATGATTCAGATAAAATGGGTTGAATATAACAGAAGTTGCCTGGAAAAGAAACATCTACTGGAAGCTACAGAAAGAGGAGTTATTTGCACAGCCAAGTGAATAGGTTAAGCAAATACCAGCTGTGTCAAGTGCCATTGAGCTAAGACTCAAGAGAGGATGGCAGGGTCAGCTTCTGCTGGTAAAGAGGAGGAGGATGGGGGATGGGGCAGGTAACCACAGCGGGCATGAGTCAACTACATTGACCTACCACTGGTGTATCTCCATGACCCGGAATCATAGGTTTAAACTGTAGTATGAGCATTGTTGGAAGGTGCAAACTCAGTGATAACCAGCGAGAGCTGGTAATATTCATCTCCAGACCCTCTGCCAGGCCACTTCAGGGCATGTCCTACTCCTTCAAATTGCATGCTGAGGAACAAAAGGGGGCCTCACTGTGGTATGAACATGGATGGTCCACAAGACTCCTGTGCAACCTTGCAGTTTCTCTCCAGCTTTGGTTTGAGGGAGCAATATCCTCCAGATATAAATACCTTCCTCTCTTCACTGTTGAAGGAATTGCCTTAATAATGTACGAGCTTCACTTGGTTATGAAAGTTCTCGTAATACTTCATGACCATGCCTAGTCATTAACTACCAGGTCAGAGAGATCCCACTTCAGTGAAGTGCTTTTTGCCCCTCTAAATTCCCTCTCCTATTGCAGAGGAATATGCCACAAATCTCGAGTTTCACCTTCATGTTCCCTGCATGCAGCTGGCATGCTCTATATTAATATTCTTTCACTGGTGAGTAGAATGACATGTAAGAGTCAGTTATTATTAATGAAAACTGCTATTAGGCATCCCTTATCAAAGAGAGTCACAGTAAATCACCTGATTATCATAAGGGCTTAAGAGAGATTTGCATAGAGAGATGCAATAGAGTTGAAAAGAGTTGAACAGAAAGGGAAAAGCTGAAATAATCAAAATTATATTTGTTTGGAAGGCAGAACCATTTCAATCACAGTGATTGAACAGTGGATATCAAGAGAATTATCTTGTGCACGTTAGTCGGCCTGATTGAATAGTCTGGTAATATTCCACTTAGCTTATAATATTTGATGTTATAACAGCATCCGGAAATTTTCAATTGACAAAGTTGTTTGGAAGCCCACATACTAGCTGAAATGCTAAATATAAATATATTATAAACCAATGAATGCAAATAAACTTTAAAATCCATTTAATAGCTCTTTTTTGAGCACTATAAATATCCTGCAGTTCTCAGCTGGGGGTTTGAAAAACAGCTGATCCACAATTTACAGAATTTTACCTTCAATTTCTCACAAGGAAACTCCATTGCTTCTCAAGATACACAAATTTATTTGAAGTTTCTTTTCAAAATAAACCTGACAGTAGAAGTTAACAGGGTGGGAACCTTATAAAGAGATAAAGGAGTTTACTGGAATTACAGATTATGTGTGCTTCAAGATTAAGTACAAAACTATCTCTGTTTAAGATAACACTGGATTTTTAAACAGAATATAGAGAAAATGGAGATGATGCCTTTAAAAATATCAGGGCTTTATCAGTCTTTGTCTTCTATGAAAATTCAGGAAGTTGCCAGGGTCCTGCATGAAAGGGATATGCTAACCCCTGCTTTTTCTCTTGTGTTATTTCTGAGATACTTCAGAAAGTCAGCTTCCTCAGTATAGCTTAATAACTAGAGAACAGCAAAGTAGTACAGAAAGTTCCGGATGATTTTGGCATTACAGATCATGCAGGCAAGGCAGAATGCTCCCTGGGTAGTTTATTTTTTTAGATTTAGAAATTCAACTTCTAGGCAAGTTTTAAAAATACAAGTAGTAAGTAAAACAAGCATCTTATAAGAACATAAGTCTTGGTACTGTTCTTCAAAACTATTAATTGGAGGGAAAAAAGGTCCAGGATATTCCTTCTCAGTGAGTTCATCCTCGTATCCTGTGCTGTTTTCAGAACCATCTCCTCAGACTCTTAAGCCTTACAGGTTCCCATCCCTGCTGGGCCTCTTACAAACATTTCAGGTTGCTTGTATGACAATACTTTACCTGAATCCTCAGCACCGCAGGAACAGGTGCAACTTCGTACTCTTCCTCCTCCCCAAATCTGGGGGATCCTTGAAAGCACAGAGTACTCAGCATTGCATTATGAGTGATACATTCTTGTGAGAGAAAAACATTTTCTTCTCCATCCTTGCTTTATGTTCCTTAAGTCTTTAAATGTCTCTGTTCAGTGGGTCCTGCACTATGGTACTGCAGGGCAGAGCCCAAGCCTCGGGCTGAACAGTGGAGTCCAATATAATGCTGGTCAGCATGGGAATTGAAGCTTTGGTGTGCTGTGTTCCCACCTCACCCACACTGCTGGGTTGTTGCATCACCCAGGGCAAGCTCAGCTCTCTGCATGTACGAAATGATGCAGACAACAACACGCATCCATCTCACAGGGGTGCTGCACAGGCTGATTAATTAATGAGCACTTGTAAAGCATTTTGGGAAGCTTGGATGTAGCCTGCTCCCTACAAAAAAACTGGGGGATGTGTTATTTTGCTTTCCAGACTATTTCAGTTTAAGTTTCATTTCTCTTCACTATCACAAGGAGCCATACTCAAAATATGAGCACTGAGATAGGGAAGAGTCAGTGCAGTAGCCCCTTCTATAGAATTCCTTATGACACAAGGCTTCTCTTTGCTCAACCAGTAGGAGTATATTTTATAACTTCATCACACACATGCTTTTGTTGCTGTTGTTTGGTAGGTTTTTTTAATATATTGAGAATTTATGAAGGTAAAAAAATAAATGACTTATCAACTCCTTATAAATCTTACAGGAAGGAAACGCTTTTAGAGACTTAGGCAAAATACACTGGTACAGATAAGAAAATTTAGGTGTATCTACGAAGATGTAATTAAAAGAATATTAAAAGGAAAGCTCCAAGAAACTTAAATCTCAACCCCTCTCACAGAATATTCTACTGCACAATCACTACAACTCCCTCATGCACAGGTAAGAAAGGGGACCTTTGAGTAAGACACATTGTCCATGAACTCTTCACAGACAATCAGTAAAAGTTATTTAGCACAGATGTTGCTGTAATTGTGAGATACTAGGAAAATCAATATTTAATGGCAGGCTCCCAACTCCACCCTGGCAATGCTCTTGAGTTAACATCACCAGGCTAGAATTTAAAACATGTAGAACAAAATTGGCTGAGATAAGTCCTCTAAAGTTGTTATCATCACTCAAAACATCCCATGTTATTTTGATCTCCAAGTCACCCAGAGATAAATAGATTGTGATTTATATCCATGTACTTCCAACCTTTGCTATCCACTGCAAGTTTAGGGATGATGATTTTGTGAAGTATTGTGCATACATATAACATTATTCTTTGGGTAGGAAACATCTTTTTGTTGTGTTCATACACTATGTATCACAGTGCATGTTTTTTCAATATGAGAAATTATCCTAAATGTTAAGAATCTCAGACAGCCCTAATCAATGAAACACATACTCATAATGCTTCTGTGAAAGGAAAGCACAGAAGCAAACACAGAGAAACAAGTGTAAAGGTGTAAAATCTTCTAAAAAATTGCCAGTGTAGCATTCTACTCATGCCAGTTCTGGATAAAGAATGATGAAGTTTATAACATAGGTGACATTGTTCATTCTTTGTTGTATTTAATCTTAGATAGGACAACACCCTCAATGAAACACAAGTGAGTTTGTTTCACCTCTCATTCTCATACAGGGTCTCACTCTTGTTCTCTCCTAAACAATATACATGTAGAAGAGATATATACAGGAAATAGAATTTTATAACCTTAGTGACATTCCCACATGGCACAGAGGAGTCTTACCAAAAATTCACAGATGTACACACCACACAAAGGGGTAGAATGTCATTTGTAGGGATGATTGGCTGATCTGCACCCATCTGTAAATTCAACCCAGGATAAGAACTCCATCTGCTGCAGATGCTAGCCACAGGGGTTTTGCAATATCAGCTTTCGAGGTGGGGAGGCATCTAGAGTACACCTAAAGGGCAGGCTGAGAGGGAGAGTTACAAGGGTAGTTGAGTTGCTCCGCAGGGCTTTAAGTGGCTCAGCCATCCAGCTGCAGAACTGCATGACATATTCCATCTGAATTAACAACACTTAAAACCTGCATAATCAGTGAAAGCACTGAGAGGAAACGTCCTCTGCAAAGGTTCACTCTTCTTTGCTGTTCACATTCAGAAAAATTCTGTTTATTACAGAGGGACTAGGATCCTGATCTCTCTGCTCCTTTGTCCCCTTGTGTTCCCTGTATAGGAGCGCTAATATGTGTGACCTGTCTCTCTGACCTTAATTCTGCTGAATCCGTCTCCTTTTTGCTCCCTGTGCCCAGCGAATTAAAGAGCACGCTGGCAAAAATGCTGGTGCTTTTCACCAGGATTTCTATCTTTCTTGAAAGCTTGTGGCTTTGCCTATTGCAACAAAGGTGGTGTCTGCTGTCACATGCATACAGAGGTACCCCGGAGCAAAAAGGAGAAAAGACAGACAGACCTGAAAAAGTGCCTCAGCTATCAAATCAGCAGCTGCAGTACTGAACCTCATGGGCCCCCAGTCTACAGAGTGCACCACAATGTTTTTACAACCTAGAACTTGAGTACCTTCCAATGCACTACGGCACCAAGTGACTAATGTCTGCCGGGTGCTTTGCATTTTCTCTATCACACCCATGCCCACGCACACATGCACAGACTGCGTGACTTCAGAAAAATCCAAACCTGTCAATGCAGGATGTCTAAAAGCTGAGTGAAAAAGAACTTGGGCACATCTTGATTGGTGACCAGATTTTATGGATTAACAAAGAAGCCACTCTGACTGTATAGACACATGACATGTTTTACACACTTCTTTTCGGGGTCTAAGGTATTTCTAAAGGTAAGGCAAAACTCCAGACTCTTTCTGTCACAGGGAATGTTATGCTTCTCAGTAGACAAAAGTCACTGGTATAAAATATAAGACATGTAAGGAAAATACGCCATTAATACAATGCTTTGTATGTGGAACCTATTCCCACAATTAGTGTCTTATTCCAAAAGGTACCTTTCTGACGTTTGGGGAGTGTTCAAGAACTAAGATGTATTTCAGTGGGCACAGTTTTGTTACAATCTGGATGTTACAGGAACAGCTGGGTACATTAGGGAAGCAGAGAAATTAGGAAATTGCCATTTGCTGATCTCTTCCCTTATGGAACTATTTGTATGGATAGGTATAACCTTTTGCCCATTTTCAGAATAACTGATTAACCAGTGATGCACTTCCAAAAATTCATCCAATCTTGCCAGAATTTCTCCTCTAACAAATAAGCTGCTCACGATCATCAAAATCTCTGGAAGAAAACACGTATTTTTGAACAGTAATTTTCCTTTATCACAACTAGACCTTAGTGGAATGGGTTCACACAAAGTTCTTCAAATGTTTTAGGGTGCCCGCATTCAGTAGGATTCAAAAGAAAGGGATGAAATTATTTCCAAAGCAGTGAAAAGAAAAAACACTTCAGATCTTTTAGCTGCTCTCACACACTGAGCAGTGCCTCAGCAGCTGCCAGGATGAAAGCTTAGAGCCAGTTCCTAAAGGAGCAAGCGGCTACACAGTGTGACTGCTGATTACACCTTCCCTAGACAGCCTCCAAATGGAAACCTTATTAAAACAGGATTATGTTGAGGCTGCATTCCCCGTGTCTCCACTGGGCTGAGTTTATGCAGTAAAAGCTATAGTTAACGGCAGGAGGAAACCATAGACTGAAGTACACACCATGTGGCCTCCACCCTGACCTTTAATCAGAAAAATTCTGGCCAGAACGTTTAGTTTGGAAATATGGATGCATATTACCGGATACCCATGGCTATTTTGTATTATTTGCTTGCAGTTGACTTGTCTAAGTTGGACTCATGCTGCTCAACAAGCGTATCCATCACAGTGGCTGAAGCAACAGGACAGAGAGGATTGGCACCGCTCACACCAGCGGCCCCACTGGTGGCAGGGGCCTTGCAGGACCTTCAGGGTAGCATAAGCAGCCATGCCACAGCAAAAGCAAGTGAAGAGACCCCATACAGCTCTGTCCTGGCTGAAATACACTGAGCCCGTTCATAATTAGGCTTCCACTTCTGGTGTCCAGGAATATCTCCAGTAAAACTCTCCTTGCTTTTAGGTTAAAAGTGAGTCCTTGGCAATGGGGGAATTTTACAAAGTTCCTAGCTTTTCAGAGAAACCCATTAAGTTAAAACACAACCCTTGCAAGGAAAAAAGCAACTCCACTTAACTGGAATTTCCCTACTCCTAGTATGCCCAGGTATGTACATCTGTAAGGAACAATAAGATTTTACAAAATGTTTTCTTTCATTCTGTCCCAAATGAAACAAAAAAGATTGAGGGAAAGAATGTAGAAGAGAAAAAAAGTCTTTATTTTTTTCCCCCCAATTTCAGGAAGAGTTCTTTTCTGGGAGGGAGAAGAAAAAAAATGACAATGCCAGATCCCATGAAATTATTGGACACTATTATCTTAATCGAGATGGCAGGTAGGACTGTGATGGTCCTTCTGTCCTCTACTATTAAAGAGTGTTTTGGGAAGCTGCTTCTACCTACCGCTTCTGAGGAAGGAGCCCTATTGTCCATAGGACTCTAAAATTTCATTAAATACCTTCTATTTGAATCCAAGTTCTGGCAAGGTTCAAATGTACTTATCTTTCAGAACCTGATAGGAATATATCCTGAAAATTACAAAAACACATAATGTCTGTATGTGGAAAAGACCTTAAATATTTTCCTCTTCTGCACAAGTATGCCATATGTTTAATTTTTCTCAAGTTTCTTTCTGAATATTTCAAGGGATAAATTTTCACTACATCCCTTGGGATATTATTAGACTCATAAATCTCAGTGTCAGGAAGTTTTTTGAAGACATACTACCTAAACTTCCACTTGAGTTCACTCCATCCGTCCCTCTGCTGTGCCAAGGAGTTCTTTAAATCATGGATACAGGTTTCAATGTTTGTAGACTTCCCCATCATTGAGTCTGCCACTGCCTAAGAAAATTGCAGCTACTTACCCTAATTTTACATTATAGAGTAATCCCTCTAGTCCTCTCAATCTTCTCACTGATTTATTTTTTAGTAGTTTTTCGGTAGTAGTGTGCAGTGAGGTTATATGTCCTTCAGCTGCTGTCCTTTTGAACAGAATACCAACCCCTACAATTACAGCACAGTATTTCAGAGTTCTAACTCTTTTCCAAAAATAAAAATCCAACATATTTTTTCCCTTCTGTGTGTTAAATTTAATTGCACTTTCATCTGTTAGTGAGAAGCCAGATTGACAAATTATTATTATTATTATTATTATTATTATTATTATTATTATTATTATTATTATTATTATTTCTTCTGCACTGCCCATGTGCAGGCACAAATTATTTCAGTAACTTTTGTACTGAGAAAAACAGAACTCCTCACTTCTGATGTGACTGAGCTCACACCAAAAGGTTCAAAATGTCATTTCTAACCACTGCTTCTCTGATGCTCCCTATGCTGAGGGGCAAAGCAACCATCACAATTCCATGCCTACTCTGTGCACTCTTCCAATAGGAACAAACTCTGCTTCCTGACCCGTAACAGAAGTAATACCAAAACCACATCCCAAACAGACACATGGGTATGCTCACTTTCAAGTCCGATCCTTAAAAAGTCCAGTCTGAACTGAACAATTGCTTTTCCCAAAACCCATGGACTTGCTACTTCACATTTCTGAAACAATGCTAGAAACGCCTTCCTGCTGTTACCTTAATGCTTGCTAACAACATGGTCATGTATGCTCTGAGAGAGTGTAAATAGAACAAAATTTAGCAAGTCCGCTTATAAAATCCAGAATGGCATTGAATGCATGAAGATGCTCCAGTAAAAAGGTGATTTTGTACCTGAGCTACAATACTTCTAATTGAGTAAACCACATTATCGTTGAAAATTTTGAAACCCTGTAAGAATTCTGAGGGAAATGGAAGCACCTGATTGAATATAATTACACCAGTTAAATATGTAACTTCACAGAAACTTGAAAACTCAGGGAGAGAATGGAAAGTTCACTCAAATGTTCATTTTATTCAAGAATTGGTCTAGAAGCAAGCTATAGGTATCCGTATGTACATTCCTATAAAAAACATCCCCATATCTTTGGTCTGCTTTTCTTAAGTATTCTCTCTTGGAAAGGCTCCACAATCAGACCACATCTTCCTAAAAAGATGGCATCAAAAAAATAATTTCATAATGAGATAGGCTTTCCTCTTCGCCAAAGGCAGACATGACATTTTGAAGATGTTGCTGAGTAGGGTTAGTCTGGGAAGTAAAAGATATCATGAATGGCCATGTGTGGTGCTGCAAAGAGGGAGAAGAGAAAATGGCCCTTACAGGGAAAAGAGACATCAAAAGCAGCCTGAATTTCAGCAACACATCACATCACATCACGTCCCGTCCCATCCCATCCCATCCCATCCCATCCCATCCCATCCCATCCCGTCCCGTCCCGTCCCGTCCCGTCCCGTCCCATTCACAGGTCAGGTCCAATTAAGCTATGCCTGAAACCCCAAGTCATACATCACTATTAATCAGTTACTTATCAATTCTTTTTATTTGGAATTACCCTGCAAACATCCTGCAGGTTCACAATTATTCAGGTAAGCTTTGAAACACAAATGCAGTCTTCGGCAAAACCCAGAAGTACCTTTGAACACCCTCCCCCCATACATCTGCTCTGTCCATCTCTTTCTGGTACTGACGCAATACTTGCCTCGACACAGTAAGGATTTCAGAAGGTATAAGCCTAAGTGAGTTCAAACTCTAACAATATAAATTTTAGTCCTCCTCCAGGCACATGCTTGGATACTTTTTCTTATGAAATCTAAGCATCTCCCTGGAATGTTCATTTAATGACCTTAGCGTTAGCATCAAGAGATTAATCAGTCAACTGTACACAACTCCAGACTGTCCCCAAGAGCTTAAATTTTATCAGAGAGTCTAACTATAATGAACAAAAGTAATTGTTTGGGTTTTATTCTAAAGAGCTCAGAGGGGGGAAAAAAGTGTTTTAGGGGGGAGGAAAGAATCTAATCCCAAATGTAACCAACTATGTTTGTTTTGTCACTTCAGCATCTCATTTAACTTATACCTCTGATAGATTGGTATGTCACTCATTATTTCCTGTCTTCTCATCCAAATACCAAGATGGCTAATTTACTTTAGAAGAGCTTTTATTTATGACTCTCTCCCACCCTGCTTTAATTTCAGGGGGTGGAACCGGTAATGTTTTTTTTTAATGGGTTTGTTTTAATGGACTACAGGATATTGTTGTAAGGTCACTGACCACAGTGACAGGAGAGAAAAGACCATGAATCTGTATTATTTTCAGGTCACTGAGTGACTAGGAGAGAATGGGCTGTGACTGGGAAGTGCCAGCTTTCATTATTCTGCATTGGTCTGTGTGACCTTTCATTTCCACTGTCCTTTCCTATCTCTGCTGTAACAGCCTCCTCTATTTCCAGTTTTTCTCTGTAGTATCCCTTTTCAGCTGTAAACTCCTCATTCCAATGCAGAACACTGTCAGGAGTCGGAAGCAGTTTGTTCAGGGCTGGTTCTGTGGCAGGCCTCTCCCCCACTAGGTTCCCAAGCCCGTCTCTCTAATTGTCATGTATAATTTATCCAGCAGGGCTGTGACAGACTGCAGTTCCAGCCCGTGGCAAACATCCATACGGCTCAGGCTAACCCTGGGTGAACAGCAACAGCTCACACAGTTGCCTCCAAGAGCTGTATTCACTAACCCATAAAAGTACAACCTATTTTTCAAATAATATGACACTCAGCTACTGTGAAGTTTGTTTTTTAATGTAATGGTTGTGCCCATAAGTGCTCTGCCTAAAATAGAGAATGACCTAGCAGCAACAACACAAAACACAGTGGTCTGGGATGAGGAGACAGTGATATGCAAGAGATGATGTCGTGCCTCTGGGCTTACAGAAAATGCCCTACTCCTCCTCCTTTTTATCCATCACTACAGTTCTGCTGAGCAGCTGCTTTTTCTGTCGTACTGCCAGTCTCCAGTCTGCACAGGGCAGGCGTTGCAAAGCATGTAAACTCCAATTTCACTTGATAATAACCGAGAAAAATTAGGAAAGTTTAGACACGAAAGAATTGAATAAATGAAAGAAGGATGGCATTTGAAGCAGAATGAAGATCATAGAAAAGGAAATTGGGGGACTAAAAAGGAGGAAAGTAGAATGAATATTGCTTCAAAATGTTCTTGCAAAAATATTTCAATCTTTACTCTTCATTTATTCAAAGTATTCTTCCTTCATCTCCAGTACCAATGATTCTTTCTGCCCAAACCAGAGTTATGTCAGAAGACAACGTAATAATATTCCTGACTCCTAATTAATGGAATTCTGAAACATGAAGGCAGAAGATATTCAGAATCCCATACATAGCTGATATTTGGGGTAGGGAGAAGGGTGTGAAAGCAAATATAAGCAGTATCAACAAATAAAAGCAGTATCAACAAATAATTGAACACAGATCTTTTGCCTCCTTCCTTGGAAACACTGGAGAGTGTCACAGAAAAGATAATAGATAAGGGGCATCACGTCCTATTCTCTTCAGTGTTTGTTTGTTTTCTTTAAAAAAACCTACAAAAGAAAACTCCAAAGACATGGATTGAGAACTGTTGGCTGGAAAAATCAACATCAAGGCTTCCAAACTGTTCTCAAGCAAGCGACTGTTCTCAGGCCTCAGCACTATCTGCAGTTTACTGTCCACCTTATCATCAATCTATTCAAAGATAAAAGCAGCATTCATCTGGGCACCATTTAGCAAGCTCCTGAAAAATCTGAAAACCTGTTCTTACCCTGAAACATGGTGACTGCTCCTACTAACTTGTGTCTTTCAAGAGTAAGAGGGGCATTCAGTAGGTGAAAATTTGGCTTTCTCTAAGGATGAGATGACATGATAATTATGAGGACAGCTGCGTGCCAAGTATAAGTACTCTGGTCTGGCATGCATGGGGCTTACAGCAGCAGAAGAAAGATCAACAGGCCCAAGGCTTTTGGGCGACAGGTAAGACAGAGTAATTATCCAGGGGCTGAGCCAATAGACAATAAAAAGGCTCACATCACAAAGTTTTATTGTAGCAAATCATTGATTGCTTACAGACGATGCTATTTACTTTAACTCCATGCGTTCATCACTACATCTGTCATTGGTGAATTGGTTCATGTTTTTAAGATTCTCACATATTACATTATAGCCACTCCATTTCACACTAACAGCAATTCTACATAATTCATCACTGTCACTTCAAGCAGTGCTCTGTAGCTGAGTTGACCTGAGAATAGAAAGGCAATAAAGAGGTACAGCAATGTGGCTCTTTGAAATCTAATGTGTCAAGCCCTGTGGCAACATGCTTTTAGTTCTGAATTTCTTTAGCAAACTCTAGCTCATGATGATTCTTCAGTGAAAGGCAGAGGAAAAGGAGAGGTTTCTGTCTCTGTTGCCAATGATTAAAGTCACCAGTCTACTAGTGACTGTTACACAGGTGGACAGGTAATTCCTACGTGAGGGGCTCCATGGTTTTGGTGCATTTTAGAAATTCTGTGCAGCTCAGACACATGACCTTCAGCATCCACCAGGCAGAGCCTGTTTTAAAGGAGGCACACATTTGCCTGAGCAAACTGAAATTGGACCAGACTGAGCATCAGACACCCATATGTACAGTCAGGGTCTGACAGCCTTCAACAAAATCACATTTTCAAGTGCAACTACTGAGTTCTAAAATATCATCATTTCAACCCAGCCACAGCAGCAGATCAGAGTGTTATACAACAACTCTTCATTTCTATGGTTGTGTATAAAGTCAGTCAGACTTTGCATAGATCAGTGTAAACCCATGAAAAGCAAACAACAAAAGGAAACTGTAGGCAAGAAAATACTATTGTGTTTCAAACACCAATACCCAGAATAAAGTAAATTCTCAAGTATATGAAAGAGATGGCTAGAGTAGTTGTGCCTGTTTCCTTCTTACTTTGCTGTTTTATGAGACTGCTCGTTTCTTCCAGATGTAAAAGTGTACCTATTTCAAAGCTTAATGCAGCCACAAAAAGATCTCACCAGAATACATTAAAAATTCCTTTTGGTCTCTTGCATGACAGTTGATATTAATATTGAAGCAATGAGGAACCAGTGATGTGGAAAAAGTGCCTATAGAGTCTAACATAAACTCACCCACATTTTAGGCAAACCACATTAACCAAAACAATGTGCATTGAGGCTTTTAGGTTTAAATTCAAGACAGCAGCCAATTATTTTTGTCTTTCACTTTACCTAGCAAGGAAAAAAAAAAAAGTAAAACCTAAGCTTCTGATGAATCTAGCTAAAACTACCCCAGCAAGCCAAGAGCATGACTCACAGAGAAAATGGAAACAATTCACTATTGGAAGAGACAAAGCAAAGCACCAGCTGAAGTCATGTCCTGCTAAGATATAAACTCTCTGTCCTGGATGTTAGAATTAAAAACTTACAAGTTCAGCCCAGGAAATGAAAAATTGGTCAGGAAAGGCTCAGGTTAGAGGACCCACCCAGACAGGATTTGCTTTCACAGCCTGACATGCAAAAAGGGGAATCACTGTCTCTTAGAACAAGACATCTGCCCAGGAACACCAGTCTGAGAATGTTTCCCTGATACAGGAAAATAATGCCTACTGCCTGGAGTTCAATACTGTAGCAGGGCAGAGTTTGGTAATTTTCAAACAAGTTTGGATGACTTAATGATATGTAACAATAACCCATCTTATTACTCTTGCCTTAACTTCAAAATTTTGCAGTATTTGGTCAGTTAGAGAATCAGGACTGCAGAAAGAAAAACAAGATTTCCATGGAAAGAGAAATATTATGACCCCTCGCTCCTGTCAGTTAGAGAATCCAAAAATCACATTAACTGCCTCGTTCTAACCTTAAAAAGCAACACATTCCCTTGGGTGTTATTCAACACATCAATTCCTCATGCTGGAAAGAGTAAGCAGCTGATTTACTTCCCATCACAACTGCTCATTTCCAACACTGCACGTCCGATGAAGACATCACCCAGACTAAGTGAATGGGTAAATAATTGTCCAGTCCTGAATTCCCATCAGTATTAAAATGGAGGATTACTTGGAAGAATGAGCAAGTTGCTCTGCAATGTTGTTGTCTCGTCCTAGCCACCCGACAGTGAGTTGTGTGCCTACCAATGGAGATATGGAACCTTCAAACTGGAATTGATACACCTTCCCAGCGCCCTGCAAACATACCTGTGCTGAAGCCTTGACTCTTTTCTAGGTATAGAAGTCTGACCTGGGAAGATGGTGTGGAGGTAGCTGGGCATGAAATGTAATACTGTGCAGTCTGTGAGGACAGTGACAGGAAGTACCCCTCTAAAATGGAATAAAGGTCTTCCGGGGCTGAGGAGTTCAAGAACTGAGTTCTCTGTTGGCTCTGAGTCTTTTTGTGGTTCAAAGACTTCTGTGGCCTAAATCAAAACCTTTCTGAGATGGAGCAGCTTCTCATTGAAGAGATTCTGCTCATCATATCTGATAGAAGATAAAGAAAAAAAAACAAAAAAAAACCCCAAAAAACCCACCCCATGGCTTCTTTTCGCATCTCCAAAATACACATAATTGGAAACAAGGAGGTGGGGGGGAAGCCCTATAGACAGTAATATGAGGCAGTGAAGCACCTTTCACAGTGCTTCTCTTCTTACTCCTCCTACTCCATACCCCTTCTTCTAGGAGTGAAAACACTGCTGGTTATGTAGCCATGGGTTTAATTTGCAGAAAAAGTCACAGCCTAGGACCCTGATGTTGAATTCACCAGCACATTATAGAAGTCTGTGAGTGATGAAAGAAATCCCCTTCCAAACACAAAATGAAAAGGGCCACAGGAATCTGATTAAATAAAAACTGAGTATCAACACAGTCCCAAAGTGGTATCTTAAAAAAAAAAAAAAAATTCTTCAGTAAAAAGATGGAGTGAAGAAGATCAAAGTTTACTTTTCCTCCCCTTTTTTTCCCCAAATGAGTTTGTTTTCCTTTGCATAAAAATAATTTCATTGGAGAAAAGTGAATTGTGGGCAAAGTTCTCTAATAGCAAAAGTAGTTTGATTCAATTTTATTTCTCATGCTCAAATTCCATTCCTTCTCTGGCCCTTATATCCAGTCACCATGGCAACAAAAGTGCAGAAAAATCCTTTGCCCATTTGATAATCATTTAATCATTTAACAACAAAACAGATTGGGAATGGAAAAGTGGAGTAATGGGAAACACCAAAAGGAAAATAAATTCTGCTATCAAAAAAAGTCATATTCCCCAACAAAAAAAAAAAAAAAAACTAAAAAAGAGAGAAGGAGCAGAAGTAGAGAGAAATGGCCTACAGGATCTGTGTGTCCTCACTGAAAGTAAGCTTCTCATTGCTCCCCTTCACACACCATAGTGTCTTTTATTTTCTCCCCATGGGAGTCTGCATGCTGTCTGAAATATCCTCCCAGTACCTGAAAAAAAAAACAGAGAAAAATTCAGATCTGTGTTATGAGTTCAGAAGATGAGCAAAACTGTTCCTAACCAACAGAAGCCACACTCTGGAGTCTGTCTTATTTCTTCCTTTTTGTTAAAAAAGGAGGGCTTGAGTCACAAGTGTATTTCAGTAGGAAATCTGTGAAATGCCAACACAATCCACTGGGAGGATGCCCTGGCAAAGGTCTCTGCCCCCTTTAAGCAGCAGGGCATATGCTCCCCTGATGATGACAGCAGAGTTGTTGAGCAGCTGGTAGCCTGGATCAGATTCCCCCAGAAGAATAACACCAGTACAGGCAATCACCCATCAGGGTGGAAACTCTTTCCCAGCAGACAGAAGTTTCCTGAAACGTGTCCTTGCGCCTGACACGTGCGTAAGACGAAGTCCAGTTCAGCTCGGAACACAGCGGCAGTCACCACTTTGTCCCTGCTAAATCTGTCCCTGGAGGAGAGCTGCAGGATGGATGACACATGGAAGCGTGGGCATCGAATGAGGCTGTAGGCAACTAGACAGACACATTGCACTGGCAAAGGTCCAGTGGCCAAACAGCTACAGGAGAAAGCCACAATGCTGGATCTCATTCCCAGCACAAGCCCTTAATATACAAACACAGGACATGTTGGTCTTACCAATATCCCAGATCTGAATTAAATGATTACTTAATTTCTTTTTTCTTTTTAATTTTTACATAATAACCATCCCCCCCCGCCAAAAAAAAAAACCAAACAAACCCAAAACCTAAAAAACAACAAACTAACTCAGCAGACAGCCCATTTATCAGAAAATCCAGGTCAGCTTTCTGCCCATCAGCCTAGATACTAACATGGAAGCCAGCAAGGTGAGTGATTTACCTTATTCTTTTTCCGCACGCTGAGATGCAAAACTGTATCTATCCTGACAACATTTCATTAAGCAATTTGTTATCTGTTCAAGTTAACTCCAGGGGAAGGGAAATTATTGTTAAATCTTCGTACTAATAGTCAACAGCTCTTGTGTCACTGGTGGCGCATTTGATACGGGAAACTGCAAATGATCAAATGTTCTTAATGTACCCTTGGCAAAATGTTGCATCCTGAAGAAGGTGGTGAGAAGAGGGAAGAAATTTGTGTGACAATCTTGGCTACTCATGCCTGCCCTGGAAGAGCAGCTCTGCTCTTCAGTGGATATTATTGCAAATACCTTATGAAAAATATCTTCTGAGTATGCCTGTAACAGACAAATTTTTACAAGGCACTGTCTGATAAGCCCTAATATTTTAAAAATAATTGCTATTTTTCAGTTAGGGATAATGTATCTTCAGGCTTTTTAAATTATTTGTCATGATGTCTCTGAGGTGACACATCAATGTGGCATCTCAGCAATTATCCAAACATGTCTGTTAGGTAGAAAAAGCTACATTATTCCCACTGCAAAGGAAGGGAACTGCGCACTACAAATTTGTCCTTCAAAACCAATGTTGGAAGGTCACTAGTACTAGGAATAGAGGCTTGAGTCTTGCTTATGTTTTGCAGTGCTTTCACCAAAAACCCACCTCTCCTTCTTTGTTTAATGGAGGAAAGGTGAGCATTCATCCTCCTCAGATTTTGTCCCAAAAGAGGTGTCTTATAATGCATGCTTTCTCTTTCAGTCAGGGAACTTTGAATGCAGGTAATTGAATAAAGGTAACCTTTACAACACATTCCCCAACAAACAGAAACATCAAATAGGAAAACTCCGGAATTAAGAATCTTTGGATTTATCTCTAAAACAACCAGAGAAGACTTTTGTTTTTGTAGCTGCCTCTAGATTTGCTTCACACTCACTCTTGTTTTTCTCTGCAACCCAAGGACAGGGCACATCTAAATTCCTGTCACACATATTGAGGTGAGAGCAATGGTAGATACAGATCCATGGGAATTTTCGACCTGACCTGCAGCTCTTACTCATATTTATGTAACATTGCTGTGCATAAGGGCTTCTAACACTGCTTACTTCAGTACCTATTCCTGACCTGAGGCAGAGAGCTACAGCACAAACTTGGATAGAGGAGCTGTGTTGCACCTAAAATAAAAATAAGCGTTTAAGTATCTTTCTCCTACAGGCCCCCACATGTTTCACACTTCCAAAACTCATCCAAGAATTTAAACTAAAAATTGCCTCAATTGTTCCAAAACCCCAGGATACTGCCACCAGAACGTCAATAATCAGATTTATGCCAGTCTGGACCAAAACTTAATTGATAACTTCCTAAGGTAGTCAAGCTACAGTGCAACTTGAGGTTTGAAAATTCCTGTTGCAGCCTGCTATGCACTTCCCTTAGTGATAGCCAGCCAAACAACACTCCAAATAAAAAGCGAGGTGGGAGGCAGTGGGCTGAGAACTGATATTTTCATACACCATTGCAATGTGGCAATCCAGGCTGGGGCCATCAGTGTCAGCAAGAGAACACGTGCATTACATTGTGATATACAGACATTCCCTGCCCTACCTTGCACACATACAGGTATCTGTTTAGCCATCAGAATCACTCCTCTAATTTTTGTTTCTTAGATGATTGTGTCCTGTGCTCTCAGGCATCCTAATTTAAGTCCTCACAAATTCAGGAATTTAAAAGTTAGCACATTGAAACATCTTTATTACTGAAAAGGAGCTGGCTGTTTTGCAACACAGCTGCTTACCATTTTAGTGGGATAAAACAAAATAATTAAGAGCAAAAGATTCCTGATATTTAACTAGAGATGTATATAAATAACTCACGTTGCTATTTTATAGTAAGACAATTGCCTACTAAAATATAATTAGTCATTTCAAGTTTGTAGTATTATTCCTACCTATAATTAAAAATGACTCTTCAACACTTAAACCCTACCTTTATTTAAGATCCCATGGCATGAAAACAATTGTGATGCAGAACACTACCCACTCAAAAATGCACCCACTTTTACAAGCAATCCACTCCACAATGGGTTAGACTACGAACAAGCAGCCAGAGAGCAAGTATGAAACAAATGAAAAACCTAACAGTAAATTAATTAATCATTTGCCTTTTATATAACATCACACTAATTACACATCAAGTTGGTTCACATAGGTGGGGAACAAAGCTCTAGTATTTATAGTCACATAGTTTTTCAGAGAAAGTTTTATTTAAAAACAGTTGCAACAAAATTGGCAGTATTTGATCTCTTACTATAGAAAGAAATCCAACACCTGTATATGTTAATATGTCAGAGACATTTAGAAATAAAAGATAAAGGTGAAAAATGCACTTTGTTCTCATTCCTTTTCAGTTAGGCACGTTTTCAGAGAAAACTTTTCCGGTTTTATGGATCATGGCTGTGACAGATGAAACGTCTGTGCAGAATTTATTTTTCTTGTAGAAATAACATTCTACCAGCTGTGCCAGGAGATGGCAAGTTTTATGAGCTTATTTCAATTGAAAACATCTGCACTAGATAATATATGCCGCTGGGTCACATGTTAAATAACACTATTATATGTGACTGCATATAACGGCTGCTTTGCATCTTCTTTATAATGGTTTGTAACTAAGCATAATCGTCTTGGATCATTAATTGAAGTTGCTGTAAAATTAACCCTTGATGCTTTTATACTTCCTAGTTTTTCAGTTAAATAGGGTTTGATTCGGCTACATACTTGATATGAGCCATTTCCAGCAATATAACTCAGGAGGTACCTACATTATATTTCAAGTTCAAAAGGTACTCTCAAAGCACCTGCTTGCCTCCTAAAATCACAGCTGCCCACAGATTTCTTTTTTTATATGAGAATTTGCAAATGATCCAGTTTTCTGTTTCTAAACGCATCAGTCCTAAAGGGCTTTTTGCCAAAACTATGTGCACCTTCTTTGAACTAATAATGTCTGGAGGGTTGTCTAAATCAGTTTCGAAAACCAGAGTTGCCAGAGCAGCCTGGATACTGGATGAAGTCTGCAAAAATTGGTGGAGGATTGATAGAAGATAAGCCCACTCCCACCACCATTAGCATCACAACTTGCATCTTTCCGGTTAGGCACATGCTTGAGCACCTTATTGGAGCTTGGGTAACTGTGGCTATCCAGCCAGGTTTTTTTAACAATTGTCTTACAATCAGACATGCCTAAAAATCTCAGTATTCGGTCTTAATTTGAAGGTAGTCCACAGTGGAATTCTAATGAAAAATGAGCATGAGCTTTATCACATTAAGACCCCCTAGGTTTGAGTAAATAACAGAGAAGGAAACCACGAAACAGGAGAGGATGTTTCATTTCCCATTCGTCCTCAGACTTCTAGAATTTCACAATTCTAGTTAGAAACCAATCAGAGGGTTGTCCAAAAATGAATCCTTCTGGCTTTCCAATCCTCCCTCACTTATGAACTAAATCTGGAAGTGCTTTTCTAGATAAGAGTTACGTCAATATAAGATTGGTGCATTTGGCCCTCTCCCAAAGCATTTATAACACTGGAATCCAACACATTCCATTGCATGATAGCAGATTATTGGGCTAGAAAAAAAATGAAAACATCTTAGAAAGCAATGTGCCTCCTATAAACACTTGGCCACAAATTAGGTTTAAAAAACGATGGATGCAATCTTCTCAACACACACTGTTAACCAGGAATCTTGTCATCCTGATGTATGCACAGCTGGTTTTCTTCTGTTAAATGAAGGCATCGATGATTCAGTCCACAATGATTTGCTCTCTGGGAAGTCTCTCCTGGAGCTGATAAAGGCTAATGATTGGGAGTTATTTCAGATAGGCTGACGCTCCAGGGGTAGAGCTAATGGATTGTCTTGTCCTTCACCAGTCTAGATCAGTCCTGTTCTAACAATTATGGGAACGAAAGGTGCCGAACAATGAAACGAGGCATAGTATTGTACCAGATGGTCCATTTTAGAACAATTCACATACAGGTCTAGAATAGGAGGCAGTTTCAGTATTCACTAAATGCATTTTCAGTGTGTTCCAATACTTTCAGTCCAGTTTCCTTACTTTGATTGGAACTGCAGAACTGACACATTTTTATGTGTTGGTTGCTTTCAGGATTTAATCTCATTTGTTTAACAGCATTATAACTTCCACTGGAAAGAGTTTATTCATTTATTTTGACATTTATATGGGCTACAGCTACATTTGTTTCACTATCCCAATATCTATCACAATGCAACTCAGCAAGATTTTCTCTCAGGAATCTCACTTTGTAATTAGAGGTATTATATCCAATCTTCTAATCAAAATGGTGGAAATACAGTGCTTACACGTAAATAATTTTATGTGTATTTCCAAGCTAGCAACCTGTGAAGCCCAAATCCAACAAGTATTTTAACAAGTATTTTAACAAAGTAAATTACTTCTAGAAACTTCATGGTATCTATTTCAATTCTGAGTAACAAAAATGGTTTTGTTTAGGGCTCATAACATGGTTCTCCACTTCCTCCCTCCTCCCAAGTCACTGTGTTATATTCAACATGATACTACAACACAGCCTGTCATACCAATGGGATGGGGAATACTGCGAAAAAGAATCATAAAATTATTTTCTTTCATGTTGGGTACTGTGGGAATTAACAGCAGGTCAGAAAGCCTGTCTGAGTCTGACATTGGTCTCACCACAGTCCATTTCTACCTGTGAGAAATCCAGTTGAGAGAAGCAAGAAATTCAAAACAATAGAAGGAGTAAACAGCAACAAGGCTGCAGCCAGCATTTTGTTTAGATTCTTGGGATGTCTATGTTGTAGATAACTAATAATAGTATGGTGTAGTTAAAATAACCAGTGAATCTACTGTAGTAGCTGAGCAACCAATGGACAACTAACACGAATGATAAACATACAAAAATGTATATATATGATGCTGGCTCTTGGAATAAACACTTTTTGCCTGCACTTTATGTTAGAATTAGTGTGTGTCGTGCGTCCGCCCCAACTGTGACAGGGTACTTGCTGCTATTGAGCTCCATCCTAATTCCAAGCTTGGGCAGAACATATAAACAATTCCAGCTTCTTCGGGATAGCTCTCCTCGAAACAGACAGACCATCCCCAGAGTCACATCCCCATACTATTTCTAAGCCATATGTTGTTGGGATTTTTTGCTTAATGCATTCTTTGTGGTGAAAGAATGTGCACACATTATGTTTTCTTTCTCCTGCTCCCTTTCCTCTTATCAGCTGGTTCAATAAGAAACATGAGTGTCCTGTAAACAGAGCAGTAAAACAATGCTCTGTATTAATGCTAGTCAGGAATGAGATTTCCTGTAATATTTGCATGCTCCCTGAGATGAACCAAATATGTAAAGAAATGCAGGCCAAGCCCAGAGACAAGGGCGATTAACCTGATTTAACAAGCATGATTACGGAGAGGGAGAGGTCTCTCCGATAATGGCACAAAGAGGTTCTGTGTGTATTTAACACAGCTGCCATCTAAATCCGAAAATGCCATGGAATAACTAGGGATGAGAAAAAGGTTGGTATCTGTCTCCGAGAGAGACAAACAAGCTGTCATAACAAAGCATGAAGTCAGCAAAGATGTTGTCTGAACTATCACAGGCTGGACCATGACAAGGAAAGGACAACACAATTTATTGGGAATCAAATGCAATTCTACTAACAACATTTTGGCACTGAGTATGGACCTTTTACCACATCACACTGATTTAAGGGGAATAAATTGCACCACCTAATTAAAAGGAAGAGAGATAATACAAAAGGACAGAGGCAGGGTTAAAGCTGACATTGGAGAGCTGTAATTTGCAACAAAAATCTGGAAATCAACATCCTGCTGGCAAGACACCCACTGAAATGAATGAGGTGACAAATCCATGTGCTGTCAAGAGGGCGCCTGTACATCAGCTTGTGTTAGAGTCTACTATTTTATTGAAACAAGCTTCCAGGATTAGGTACAAAGTCAGAGAGTTCAATAAACTTTTTGTTGGCTCATCAAAACTGAAACTCTTTGCAAGAAAAGGATCAAGTTTCTACAAGGATCCTCACTTCTAAGAGCTGTTTCTTTATTATTATTTTTACTGTTGAGGTATTCTAGTTCAAAAGGACTGCTTTGAAACACTGAAACACTTGGAGGCTTGATGTGAAAAGGATACTGTGCTCTGAGTTCCTAGGAAATTAAGACAAAATTCTGCTGACCCTGTCATTTCCCCTGCCTAGTTTAGTAATTTAGAAACATTTTTGAGAACTTCAGCATTACATCCCTGTTTAGAATCGGAATTAGTCTAAAACTTTTTGGGATAGGAAGCCCACTTCTGCTTTGTTTTGCTAAGGATCTTCCACTGTTGCCAGAAAGTCTGTTTTCACACACAGTTGTTTTCCTTCACAGTCTGCAAGTGAGTAAACACTGAACAGCTCTGTCAGAACTGGTTTTGAAACAGGACCATCTGAACAGAGCTGCTGTTAGCACTTCAGAGCAGTATAGAAACTAGTCCTCTTTTCCAAATTTAGGGGTTCTTTCTATATTTTTTTTTTAACAGAAAAAAAGCCATAAAGAGATCAAGGATATAGCCAGGGCCTTTAAAAACTTCTCATGAGAAAATGAAGCAAAGGGAGAAAATGTTCTTGCTCGGGAGCAGCAAGCTCAGGGCAGCAAGAGTGGATGAGAAGTCAGGTTCAGATAAGGAACAGATTTTGCCCCTCCTACCTCTGTTGAATCTCCTTTCTAACATTTATGTTCAAGCCAAAAGATCCATGGAAGGCTTTTCTATAGTAAGCGCAAACACAGGGCTGGAAAGGACCCAAAAAGGTGATCTGGTAAACTCCCTCTCTCCAGGCAGGATTGGCTCCACCTGTATGGTCCCCCCAGCAGCTGCTCCGATGTGCAGCAACTAAACAACCCATTTCCTTCAGTACGTTCCGATTAATGTTTTTCTTCACTTTTCCCTAGATTATCTTCTCCTGATCCACATCTCTGGTGAACCACAGGACTGGACTTAATAGTTTAGCTATTGCCTCATCACTCCTGGAGAGGATGGCAGAATTACACCATATGCATTACAAATATGACCCTTGCTTACATCTTTAGTATAGTGTTCATTTTTTTTTCTACCAAAGTGTGAAACTGTCATGTTTATTGTACCATTAACTACAGCCCTGTATTTCTTTTCCCTTGGAACAGGACGGTGATAATGGGTACAACTAGGAGACAGAACCTGGTCTCCCAAAACTTCTATGATCTCCCAAAACTGTGGGGAAAAAAAAAGGTGAAAGGACAGATTAATTTTCAGGGGTCTGGTATAGCAGCAATGTGATCTTCCCTTGAAAAGGAACATGTTAACTGCAAAGTCACTGAGTTGCAGAAAAATGGAAATCCCTGAGACATCATTCTTTTTTTAAATCACTTTTCAGAGACTAACAGTGGAACAAAAGAATTTATAGGTCTAGTAATTTTGTCCTTGATAGCATAATTGCCATTACTATCCTGATTCCTAAAGGGTCTGATTTTACAGAGGTGCTGAGCAGCTGCATTTTTCATTGATTTCTGGTGGAACTGTAAATGATCAGGACTTTTGAAAAATCCATACCCACTGTGATTCAATCAGTACCAAAAAAATACAACCCTTTTTCATATAACTTGAAAGTTATTTATTTCCCACAATAGGTATTTCCAATACAATCTTCCAATAAATAATAAATCACAGAAAGAACATCCTTCAAAACATTTTCAAAACATCTGATATCTAGCAAATGCTTTGCATGTCTAGAAAGTGCCTAGGGTTTTTTTTTAATCTTTTGGAGAGTTGTTTTCTAGTGTCAACAGTCAAAGATTTGTTCTTGGATACAAACTCTCTCTGTGTATGTATCTTGGCAGAGCTTGGTAGATAATAGCATGCAGTCTGAACCTGCTAGAGCACTCAGAGTTTTCAAAAATCACTGGGTCACATCTCAGGAGGCTGTGCAGTACCCTGAAGCAGACACCATATGCAACAGGTATCAACACTGGAACTATTTATGAACCTGTAAGTGGGATTTGGGGGTTTTTTTAATAGTTTCAACATTTGAAATCAGCTAACAGGAAACAATCCCAACCTCTTCTCTGCTGAGCAGATTACTTCTGAAGTCACATTATTGCCTGTATTTTAGAAATTAAAGTTTGGATCTAAACAGCTGCTGCTTTTGTTTTGCATTTGGAGGGATAGGATGAGGCCAGGGAAGTGGCATTCTGACGCAGGAGAATTAAACACGCCTAACTTCTTCATTGGCAAAACTGTCATGGTGCTATTAACTATAAAGGAAGAAAGTAAAGCAGAAATGAAAGCAATAGGCCATCATTTGAATAATGCACATTTGAATGAATAATTAGGCACAAATCAACAGGAGCAAGCAAATGTAAACACCAAAGGAGACCTCAGTGGAGCCTTAAATCAACACCATCATACAAACGAGGGTGCATGAATACAATTATAATAACATATTTACATATTTTACATGCTCCCATTAAATAAAATTTACCACGATAGATGATTTATAACAATTTGTTTGATCAATAAGCTGAGATTTTCTTTGTGACAAAGTTACCAATTCCTCACAGAAAATGTTCTCATGCATACTCTGTTCACCATTCTGCAAATAAGTCTATTGGACTGAAGCATTTTACCAGATTAAATTTTTTGGTGGCTTTTTTTATTTTTCCTTTGCGGGGGGGGGAAGGTTTTGTTTGCTTTTTCCATATTTAAAATATGCTGGTCTTTCAGGCAAGTTCCTTAAACTATGTCATATTTCTCATAGTTCAACACCAATACTGAATAATCTCAAGGCAAACAGTCCTCAAAAACACTCTTAAGGTGCAAGTTATTAATTGAAAACATCCAGAGACTACTGAGAAATAAAAATGGCATTCACAGAAATCAGGACCAATTCATGAATGATTCAAAAGCAGAAGAAACAGCGGAATTCATAGTTAATATTCTTTACGTCAATAGTTCAACCATAAAAAAAAAATAACTCTAAATTAATGAAAAGTAGTGACCTGAGTTGCCTACCAAATAATCACAGGACACTGTATAATAGTCCACATCTTAAGAAAAATAAGACTAAGGATATGACCAGACATACTGCAAATTGTAACCTGTCAAGTAAGTTGATTGATATGCTTTCTCTCCACACTAAATTGTTCTACATTTGCATTCTGTGCATTGTTTTCTGTTGGAACCTTAAAAACATGCTTTTTAAAATCAGGTTTAGAACAGAATTAAAGACTGACTAGATCTTTGGGAATATAAAGAAACACCTTTTGAACAAGAGCTAGTTCAAAATGTTCCAAAATGCACTCTATCACTGATCTTTCCTAAAACTGAAAAAAAAACCCAAAAAAAATTGGGACTTTAACATTAATTTTGCATTTAAGTTGTTCATGAGAAGGAAGGTAATTTAAAATTAAAAAAAAAAAAAAAAATCAGAATGCTTTCCTTCACAGAATATTCAAAAATCTGTCACATTGATGAGGTTAAAAGAAAAAAAAATGAAATCTTAGAATTTTCTTCAGATTAGAACTGTTTTTACCAAATCTTCTAAGAACAACAGAGCAAATAGAAATGTCATATGATTTGTGTTGCAGTTGAAAATAGAATTTTAAAATTCTTCTCCATTTTAAATTTAGTTGAAATCATCAAAAAAAGTGGAAAAAGTGGAAAAAAGAGAGATAAATAAAAGAAAAAAAAAGGAATGTTTTCCTCCAGGAAAAAGATATTAAAGATGTTAATTTATTTCATAACTCAGTTTTCTCTTTCTTAAATAATTGTAATAAGACTTTTCCTTACACCATCTCTTCCACCATGACCACTATTCTTTGGTGTAATAACACACTGCTCTGGTTTTGGCTGAGGCAGGGGTAATTTTCTTCCCAGTGGCTGGTACAGGGCTGTGTTTTGGGTTGTGCTGAGCACAGGGTTGATAACACAGAGATGTTTTGGTTATTGCTGAGCAGGGCTTGCACAGAGCCAGGGCCTTGTCTGCTTTTTGTACTGCCACACTGGTGAGAGGGCTGGGGGTTAACGGGAATTTGGGAGGAGACACAGCCAGGACAGGTGACCAACTGACCTCAGAGATATTCCAGACCATGTGACATCGTGCTCTGTATAAGAAGTGGGGTGAAGAAGGAGAAAGGGAGGGAGGCTTGGAGTGATGGTGTTTGTCTTCCCAAGTAACCATTACACATGATGGGGCCCTGCTCTCCCGGACATGGCTGAGCACCTGCCTGCCATGGGAAGCAGGGAATTAATTCATTGCTTCTCTTTGCTTGTGTGCATGTCTTTTGCTTTCCCTATTAAACTACCTTTATGTCAACCCGTGAGTTATCTCACTTTTGCTTTTCCAGTTCTGTCCCCGGTCCCATGGGAGGGGAGGGAGTGAGTGAGTGGCTGTGTGAGGCTTGGTTGCCACAACAGTTATCCTACAACTTTTTTCTTCTCTCTCTTCATCTTTCAATTATCCACCATCTGAGTCTCTACACTTCACATTTTTAGTACCAGTCTCTGCTTCCAGAAGTGCTTTGTGAAAACCCAATAACCTCTAGTGTTTTGTGTTCCCTAAAACCCAGTAAACTCTGCCTTAATTCTTGCAGAGACTTCCAAGCCCGCAGGTGCCTACAACATTTACAAGGAAAATTAACGAAGGCATTTTAAATGAAATTGTTTGAATTTTCAGTTGGAGTAGAAATGATTAATACTGAAAGCTGAGTGTTCTCTTCCAAGGGAAATACTGAAAGGCAGATGAAACAAGGTATTTCAGAATTTTGGTTCTTATGTGCTCTGCTTATGATGGCTCAGCATTCAAAGATCACCTATTTCTTCAGCTTTTATATATCTTAGTATAGAATCAGCATCTCTTCCAACCAGAAAAGTTGTTTTTTAATAAAGAAAAAGCATAACCATAGTAGACCTAGTACTGCAATGAGCTCCAGTCTCCTATGATGAAATTTCAAAAATGAACTTGAAAAGAGAAACTGGGCAAAATTCGAAGTCAAACCCCTGCAAATCTTGGATTCATTCTGATGCAGAATAAGAACACTGAACAAACTCCAAGAAATGAAATGCATTCAGAAATGTCAAGAGGTCCCATTTTGACACATTCAGCTAAAACATCTGAATTTCTTAGAAATAAGTGGTTTGGTTACTAAGTTGTATTTCAGCATTAAATTTCATCTTCTTATTTTCTCAGTCCAGTTTTGCCTTCTGTCTCCTTAGCAGGCTGACAGACAGACATTAGGACCAAAATAAAGCCATCAACATCACACATTAGCTAGGGTGAGTCATAAGATTCCAGAAAATGCATTAGTGATTATGTGTTTGACCAAAAACTCAACTTATAAAAGAATGCAAGTTCTAAAAAGGCAAAATTTATCTATGGCAAGATGCTATTTTATATTATATTTATTTAATATTGATCTGAAGTAAAATAGTTTAGATCACTGTCAAAACAAAATCAATACTCATATTCAGGTCAACTAACACAAAATAAAATAGCAATTTTAATTTTAATTCTCCATCAGAAAAGTATGACACCTAAAAAATGCTATCCTGCTTTTTTTCCTGCCTTGGAAATTGCACTTCACAGTGGAATATCATGTCAGTGAAAAATTCCCAACTACCTCTAGCCAAAATCCATGTTCAGGTACTTGAATATGTTTCCTGATTTTTACAGAGGCAAAATTCTCTGTGCTTCCACCAGAATAGATTTGTACATAGTATTGGTAGAAGAGACATTCCTATTCATTAGCCTGATGTCCCGTATAGCCCAGCTAACAGAGATTCTCTGAATTATGCTATGAATTATGGGTTAAAAACCAAATTGCAGGGATGAAAAATTCACCAAACTTTTTGGTAAGAGTAAGTTCTTCCAAAGGTTAAATAATCTCACCGCTAAATATTTGTACCTGATTTCTAGTCTAAATAGATCCCATTTCCAGACATCAGCTTTCCTTATGCATTCATGTGCAAAGCTGATGAGCTCTTTATTATGACATTGATGTTCCCCATAGTAGTTAGCTGCAAACAGTGATTAAGTCCCCCCATAGCTCTGTCTTTGTTAGGATGAACAGATTGTGCCCACTGGAGTCTGACCGTAACGCATGTTTTTGAGTGCTTTAGTCATTCTTGTGGCTGTCCTTTGATGAGAGCATACTGCTGTTAGCAGACTGAACGCACTGGGTCCATAATTCGGTCACAATTTTGAACACAAGCCCTCCTACAGTGCCCCTGGAGCTTAATAGAAAGCTTCCACTTGGACGCAAGGAGTTTTGATCGGCAGAGCACAGCCGATTGTTTGAATTGTGCTCCTCTTTCGGGGAGCAGAGTGCCAGCCGGGATCCTGCCTGCTCACCTGCCTGCTCGCCTGCCTGCCTTCCACCTCATTTCTCTCCCGCACCCGCCTCAGAGGTTCTCTGCATCCATTTAGGCAGCTCGTATCCCACCGAGACTTTGCCCTTAACAGCATTCCCATTAAGTCAGAATAAGAGCAATACAAAATGTATAAACTAAGTCATCTCCAATGTGCAGTTTGGGAGTGCTCTTTTTATGGCTGTGATTTAAATGGAAGGATTTGAAATTCAGAACTGGGAATCTCTCTCCCCCCATATTCCTTTATGGGGGAGTCAATGGCTGTTCATTATCTAAACGCTTTTGGTAATCAAAAGTTCGACATTACTTTGCTGGTAGAACAGAAGTATTCAATGGTTATTTAAAGATCTTTAACATGGCTATGGAGTTCCTGAGACAGATAACAAAAGATTCAGTTAAAAAAAAGTCTTATGTTTTGGCACAAACATTTCATCTCAAAGTAAGTTTTACAGTTTCAGAGACTGGTTCCTTGAAATACAGTCAAAGTTCATTCATGTAATTTTCATTCAAGGCACTGACAGCTGTATTGTTTTCTTTCTGGATTTCATAGTGCCTTCTCTAAAACAGACTTCAAAGAAACGGAATTATTAGCCTGCTTGTGTCTGACAAGGACTCATTTGTTACCAGTCAGGAGACACTCTCACTGGCCAAATGGTAACAGCCTAAGACAGACTCTGTCAAAAATTCATGTGTCAGGGAACAACCCATTGGGTAGAGAGGAACATTTTATACACTTTTTGGTTGGTGGGACAGCCGAACAAATAAAATTATTTAAAGTTTCTCACCAAATATGACATTTTAACTCAAAATCTGGATGTCTCCTCATCACAGGGACAGAAAGTACAGTAATTTCTCTTACGAGTTTTGAGATTTTTTCCTTCGAAGAAACATTCCTGCAGTTTTCACACCGAGCATCATGAGACATACATGTACTGATCCGCCTAGAGTCAACAAAACAGCTGAGCAATTTGATTCCCTTGGGCCCTGCTCCCTGTAGGAAGCTTTGCACAATTCCGTGTCTTTTCCACAAGTCGCTGATTTTCCATCAGCAATTTTTTTTCTGCTGGCTCCTGAAACATGCCTTTTGAAGTAAAATGAGTCTTTGAATCCTTTCCTGTTGTCTGAAAGCTCTGCAGTAGCTGAGCTGTTCATCATGAAGCAAAATGAGGTAGCTTCACTCATATTTGTAGTCCAGTATGTTAACATGATCCGTTCATCTCTTAAGGGCTAAGTGTAACTGCCAGTCAAACACTTAATTGAGTCTAATGATCTCACAGGCATTAGGAGATTTCATTAAGTCAACCCTGAGGGTTTTTATTTTACATTCATTTCTCAATGTATCAAAATAAAAATTGCTTTTCCATAAAGCACTACATTCTTACCACTTCATGTTTAGATATCCTTATTGATTGCGCTTTTATTTCCAATAAACAGCACCATCCAATCTCTTTGAAGTACTCTTTGTGGCCAGGTTACCTTGGCAATAGAGCTATGTGGAGAAAGGAAGTATTCTCTCTCAGAGAATTTTCATATTTTGAAATCTGTTTGCAAGCAAAGCCCCATCTGCAAAAAGAAACAGAGCCCTGACTTCCTATCAGTAAGTGAAATAACCTATTGGTTTTTCGACAGCCCTGAGATCTCCAATGAAATGGCAATTAGGTGGGTTTTTTTGGCAGACTGCTCAGGAGGAGAGAGAAAAACTGGCAAGAAAGTACTCTTTCCTGCAACAAAACCTTACCTGTGATGGATTTTAGCTTCAGAAAGTGAGACAATTCTGACATAAGTTGTTTAGTCATGATTTTGCCAGCTAGCTCCACTTGGCAACTCATCAAGTTGAAAGGGCACTTAATGAATACTTTGATGATTTTAATTTTCTCTGTAGCATTTTATATTTTAGTCAGTATCTTTACTTGTCATACTCTACCACAAATTGCAAAAATATAAAACTATATCTGAAAGAAGCACATTAAGAACTACTATGCACAATGTATAGCAGGAATGAAGAAGCCAGACCATGACATCTCTTTTTAAGTTTAAAACACTCCCCAAACTTGATGCTTAGCTTAAGCACTTGTAAAAACTAAGGTTATCTTGTGAAATTGCAGAACTGATACTGGTCCTTTCATAAAAATTTAAAATATAGCCATTTGCCTTAAGACTACAATTCAAAATTCTACTTGCATTCAACATTCTAAGTGTGCTGGCTTAGCCTGTGAAAATTTTAGCATGTCCTCCCCAGTTCTGTTCTACCTCTGTCGTATGGTGTAGACAGAGTATGTTGCCAGAAGTCGATTTAACTGGGTTATTCAGGGCAATGCTCCAGCTACCCAGTCAGATGGATCTACTCAGTCAAGTCTTGCACAAGAAAATTTGTCCTATACAGTCAATAGAAGAGGCTTTCTTAATAAAGCAAGAAAAGCCTAAGTTGTGTTATATTTAATAACAAATTTAATAAATTCTATTAAATTCACTGGCACCAAAAAAAGAAAAAAAAAAAATCAACTCCCCCTTAAAATCTTAATGTCTGGGAGGACAGGCGACAGAGAAGGATCTGCGCTCAGCTGTAGGGCCCCCAGCATAAGAAGGACATGGGCCTGTTGGGTTGAGTCTGCAGGATGTCACGAAGATGATCAGAGGGCTGGAGCACCTCTCCTGTGAAGACAGGCCGAGAGAGTTGGGCTTCCTCAGCCTAGAGAAGAGAAGGCTCCAGGGAGACTTTAAGGTGAAGTAACCTAGAAGCTGCAATCTCTTACCTTGAAAAGCAATGTATTTCCCCCCCCCTTTCTTCCTTATATGTATCCCCTTCCCACACTGTCCTGCCTTCCCTGCCCCTGATCCTGGCCACTCCCTCGGGTTCTCCCTGTTGGCTCCTGTACCCCAACTCTGCCCATGCACCGCCCCTGTGCCCTGAGACCACTGCCCTGTGTGCTCTCTCTGTCCCCACCCCTGCACCCATATACAAACCCCCAGACCCTTCAGCCATTCCTTGCCTTTTCCTCTGGTCACCATGTGAATAAAGATCTCCTGAGGTCACCATGTGGAGCCCATCTTCTCGCCTCCTTTGCTGCTGGCGTGTTGCAGGAGCAGACGAAACCTGAGCAGGCCTTTGGCTCCCCCAGCCAGGGACAGTGCAGTGACAGCCTTCAGAGGGGAGGCTGGGGCACCAGGGTGCTGACCCAGGCTTGGGTAGAGATGCTCTCTGGTAACCCTGCTTGTGGCCTGCCATGCCACCGCAGGAGAGCCACCAAACTGCAACATTAAGGGCCTTACAGAAGAGCTGGAGAGGGACTTTTTACGAGGACATGGAGCAATAGGACAAGACGAAATGGCTTCAAACTGAAAGAGGGTAGGTTTAGATTGGATATTAGGAAGAAATTATTCGCTGTGAGGGTGGTGAGTGTCCCTGTGGTGTGTCCCTGCCCACAGCGGTGGGGGGGGGTTATGGAATTAGATGATCTTTAAAGTCTCTTCCAACTCAAAGCATTGTAGGATCTATAATTTATAGTCAATTGAGATGAAAATGCCTTTAAACATGCTTACACATGAGGATCCAGCTGTCAAATAAGTATCCTACATAAAAATTTCCTTCTCACACTCTAGCCTGGGTGGCCAAAACACGAATTCAAATGCTGAAACTCAGCAGGAGGTGCAGACATTGATTTACACCTGTAAACCTGATGTAAATTGCTGAAACCTGGCTAGTACAAAACGAGATTGAACTCACCTGATGGCTTTTTTTCAGCCAGCTGGACTTTTTTTCAGTAAAAGCTGTTCTGCAAAATCATTCCAGAGAATTTGAAGGATCTGAGATGATTCTAATGAGTCCAAACAGCCTAGAGTTGCAACTGTGCCTTTGATACTAACTTCCTAATGTTCAACTTGTTTTGAGAAATATCCACAGCTCTGCTCCAGAGATGCAAGACCTGATGGAACATTGTGGAAATAACAGTATTCTTTTGTGTATACAGCTACAGAATAGTTACTTCAGCAATCATCAGCACAAGCGAGCCTTACCTTATGATGTGGACTGACAGCAGGTATAAAGACAACAAATTTATTTGAAACGTCAGTAAACAGGATGAATACATCTAAAATGAGAATTTATTTCTCAGTTAACATTCAAAGGAAGAAAAATTAATCTACTGAGGAAGAGAGAAACAAAAGTAATGGAGTATGTCATAGTCTGTGGTAAAGCACTTTCTGGGTACCTAATCCAGGAAGAAAATTTTGTATCTCAGCTGAGTCAGGGTTTATATAGAACAGTCAAACATTGAGGACTAGAAAAAATATGAGAAAACACCCTCTTGTTAATGTTGCAGAACAGATGTATGTGCACTATTCCAAACAGTAGGGAGTGACACCAAAAAGTAAATCAATCACAATATGTTCTTAATTTAATTTTCTTGGTAGTCAAGACATACAAACACAGATATCATGAAGATGAATGCCAGCTAGGAATGAGAGCTTCAGATCTGTGCTTCTGCTCAGATGAGTATCACTGCCCACAGAAACTCCTGAGGAAAAAAGGATGCTTAAAGTAAAGATATTATTCTCTTTTAAAAGTTCGCTGGGTTTAGACTGATGGGGATCTCTGGCTGCGTAAACAGTTTCTCATTAGTGAATTAAGCCAGTTTAGCATGAGGGCAAAAATCAGCATTCTGCTGATTTCTCTTTTTGGCTTTGAATTTATTTCCTGTGGTCAAGAATTATACATGTGACATCACCACATTGGGGTGTAAAGAAATGTTTAAATAGCATAACAACACAACCCAAAATCCTCAGCTCACTTGTCCATAGTCATGTAGGAGATCTGAGACAGAACTGAGAAATAAGGCCAAGTATCTTAATACTAATTTACTCACTAATAGATCTTGCCATCTGAAAATTCTATAAGCAGTATTAGTTATCCAGTTAGATACTTTTTTTCTCACCCAGAAGTGACTCTGCATTTTGGTTCTGAATATATTGTTACCAACATGAGTTTTGTTATTAAGATGATGAACTGCCTTTGCTGTTTTGTGAAAATGAGATGAAACTAGTACATTCCCATTAGATACTGCATCTAATAGGACCACATAAATTAAGGCTTGTGAAATCCTATTGTTTGAATATATATCTGATGAAATAATTCATGAAATAAATAATTATGTAATTAAACCAGAGTCAAACATAATATAACAATGTCTGAATAAAGTCTCAGACATTTTAGCATTACTATATGGGTAAACGGCTTGATGTTATTGCTACCTGCTCTGCCAGCACGTCTTCCTAATTTATTCATTGTGTTTTACAAGTAACCAAATACCTCACAAAAGATACTATTGTAGAAAACTCATAGAAACTGCTTACACTGTGCCCAAGCATGATGTGCAGGCAAGGTACAAACCTAGCGCAGCTGCACTTTGTGAGCAACCCACAGCCTGTAATGTATTCGTCATTGTGCCCATTTTAAATCCAGGAAACTAAAGCCACAGAGAACATGAAGAAAACCCTTACAGCAACTTGTTTCAAGGTTTTCATTGCATGGCTGCTTTTGTCTCCTTACTTGCCGTCTTTACAGCTGGCATAGGAAACTGGAGGCTTCTCCTGAGTAGTAACATTGCAAAAGTACATGGAAAGTCTGAAGCAGAGGAAGACAATGAATCCAAGTTCTTAAAGAACTAACCTGATGCTGTACTTGTGCCAGATGTAAGCTCTCATCCAGGATGAATGTTTACCTACGGATGCAGTTAGCGTCTGGTTGTACGTATGCGTCAGAAGACCAGAAATAGAAATTAAAATAGGTAGAAAAAAGCACAGTTGGATTTGTGACATAACTTAAAGCACACGTAACGCTCAAGGGCTCACCTGCCCTGCTTTTTCCTTCTCCGTCTACTTGCAAATCCTCTTCTGTAGTCATACAAACAAGAAATGATTCTAGATCCAAGATATTCTCATTCCTAGGGAAAGTTTAGCATCACTAGGCTGAGGAGTTTATGATGCTGGTTCTCCCATTAGCCCAGTAAAGTCACAATTGTATCAAGCAATATTAAACAGTTCCAAAATGAAAGTCTGAGGGCCCCTTCATACCACAACACATATGTAGGCAGAGTTAGGGTGTTCTCCTTCTAGGAATGAAATATGTTCTTGAGCACTGGACCAGGAAACAAAGGAACAATACAGGCATGAGCTATTGGATAACTGAAGAAATTACAGGAGGTGAGGACAATACTTTCTCATCTTTGGAAGAAAGCTCAAACCTTCCTCAGATTTAGGCTGGCACATGTTATGCCCAGGAAATGATTTCATGCAGTCATGTTCCTGCTTGTTGATTTACCTCTTCATAACTGCTTGAATGTGGCCAATTTCTGCCAAAATTGACAGGGTAAGAGTGGTTTCAAAGGTATTGAGTTCCTACCGGTACCATGCAGACGAGCAACAGAGCTGCAACACATTTGCCCTTCTCGCTGAGGGAGGAGCAGCAGGTTGAGCTCTCTCTTGTGGGATACCCATACAGAGAGAGAGGGCACCAAAGACCCTGCTGTGAGAAAAGTCACAAAGGAGACTGCTCAAGCTGGAGAAAGTGAGCTGCCAGCACGGAGCCTTCTGAAACAGTTTCATAAAAAGTCTTTTGTGCTCAGGTCTCACCAGGGTCGCAGAGCTGGGAGCTCCAGGTAGAGTCAGGGAGCTGCTGGCCCTGCAGTCTCACAGAACAGAGGGGTTTGACATTCTGCTCTTCAGGAAAGGTGTTTTGTTATCTTTGCTTTAGGGGCAGGTGGCAAGACAGTAAAGGTAGCAGGAAAAAAGGAAAGCAGATAAGCAAATTAGCTCCAGAAAAACAGTGATGTAATACCCACTGGACAGACTATCATAATATGTCATTAGAAACCACTGGGAGGTTTAAGGGAATCAATTAGTTTAGAGTTTCTATAAATATGTTCTTGAGTGGCAGGTGTTCTGGCATCCATATGCAAAGCTGACTGCCCAAATACAATTGCAAAACCACCCGCCAGGAAAAAAATCATGTTTATCTGCTGAGAAAATAGATATGTTGCACCAATCTGTTCTCAGAGTAGCGTGCATGGCAAACCTCTTAACTCTGTCGTGTCCACGTAATTACAGAGTGAAGTGGAAACAGGAAGACCTACTACCCCTGCACAGAGCCTGAGAATGCACATTTTTTTCCTCCTGACACTCTTGCTATTGATTTTTTTCTATCTAAAAAAAGTGATAAATAATTTACTTGCGTACCATAAGGCACTGAAGAACAGAATCCACCCTCTACAATTACTTCTGTTTTTCACTGATGAGAATGTGAAGTGATTCAGCTCCGTTCTCAAATATTTGCAAGTCCTTCTCCTGAGTGAAATCTACAGTTCTTTATCCTGGTATATTCTTCTGACTTGGACTCAGTATCCCAAATTTAAATTAAGATGGAGTTCAAAATTCTAGCCTTTAGCATTTAGGCCTACAAATACCAACAATTAATTTGCAATTCAAAAGCCTGCATTCTCTTGTACTAAGACATGCTATGCTTACTTGATTACAGAACCACAGAACAGCTGAGGTTGGACAAGGTCTTTGGAGATCGTCCTGTCCAGATACCTCTGCTCACACAGCATCAGTCAGAGCTGGTTGCTCCGGGGTTTTGAACACCTCCAAGGAGGGAGGCTCCACAACTTCTCTGAGCACCAGTTCCACTGTTCAGTGAAAATATTTTGATTTTTATTTTTCCAAGTACTTATCTACTTGGAGTAAAAAACAAGTGTTCTTTTGCCATAAGAATATTAATTATCAGCAAGAAGAGGTATAGTCTACTTGCATGAACTACATCTAAAGTCTGCTCAGTTGGATAGCTGAAATCACAGAGTGACTGCACTGCTTTCTACCTTGCAAATAATTTGTTAATAACCCAGTAACAAATTCTGGGGAGTACAAGGACGATACCTGTGCATACACATTACATAAGATGTAACAAGAACTTTCCAACCATCTGACCAAGAGGCGAACTGCAGAAAGTACCAAATGTTTCCAGAGTGGTGATCTTCCTCAAAGTCAGTAGCTTCCAGTTTTTATCACTTCTCTTAATCACTCTTGCAACATTTTCTGCTGCCATCCTGACCTTTTTTATGTAGTTGAATACATACAGTGGGCAGTGCAAGGAAGCTGGACTAGTACTGAGCAGTAGTAATGCTTGTAATAAACAACACCTCTCATTTCTTTTTAAAGAGAAAGTAATCTTCCATACAAAGTAAGACAAGATATGACTGCACTGGGATGTCATCCTTCTGGCTTCATGTGGTTTGGTTTTCTTAGCTTCCCTCAGGGCAGGGCTGTCAGGTAAGATGAACCATCACCTGAGTCACAGGAATCCAACCCTGGGCCCACGTCTTTTGATAAACATAAATCCAGCCAGCTCTGCATAAAAGATCTCTCTGTGACACTCCTATGAGAGCCTCTTTCTTATTTGCAGAGCAAAGGAATCCAGCTCTGACAAATATTACCCATGTAATAGACTGTCTTAACATGCTGCTCTCTCTGCATCACTCTACTTTCTTTCCATCTGTGCTGAGCTACCCTGTTCTCAACACAGTGCTTGGAGCCCAGAGGAAACACCCTGCCAGGAGACACTGTGCATTACAGGGCTTCCTTCACAACATATGAAACCTATTTCTCTGGTGAGGGCTGACATTTCCTTTTCTGGGGCTTGAAGGAAATCACAGATAATTAAGATTAAGCTAGGCTGAGGTAATATCAATTTATCACCCTAGAGAAATCAAAATACATATTTAATGGAAGAGTGTTTGCCTTGATGCTGAGATCATAGAAAAAGAGACCTTGGAAATCTTTGGAAATGTGTCTCTAACTCTCGTTGGCCTGTACCTGTCATTTTGCAGCTTAGAGGCAGCCTTGTCCAGTTTCATCACTTCCCTTGCCATTAACACAGGTCCTGCAGTGCCTACTGAATTCATTTATAACTAACAAAAATACATCTCTATGGCTCTAGGCTTCTATAGCACCTTCAAAGACTGTTCTGTTTTGGGCTCCTCTCTACAGGAAAGAGATGGAAGTGCTGGAGTGTGTTCAGAGAAGGGCAATGGAGCTGATGAAAGGCCTGGAGCAAAAGTCTTATGAGGAGCAGTTGAGGGAGCTGAGGGTGTTTAGCCTGGAGGAGAAAAGGAGGCTTAGGGAGACCTTATCTCTCTCTACAACTGCCTGAAAGGAGGTGGTAACCTGGTGAGGGTTGGTCTCTTCTCCCAGGTAACAAGTGACAGGATAAGAAAAAGCCTCAGGTTGTGCCAGGGTATGTTTAGATTTGATGTTAGTAAAGATTTTTGCACTGAAAGAGCTGTCAGGCACTGGAACTGGCTGCTGGGGAAGCATTTGTGTCACCATTGCTAGAGGTCTCTAAAAGCTGTGTAGGTATGGCACGAGGGGACACGGTATTGTGGTGGGCTTGGCAGTGGTATGTTTACAGTTGAACTTAATGATCTAAAAGGCCTTTTCCAACCTAAATAATACCATGATTCCATGAATTTATTCAATAGAACAAAATCCAGCACCATTGCTCTAATAATTTCTGTGGGAATGCAACAATGTACAGATGCTACTTCCTGTCCCATGATTCCTTTGAGAAGTTTGTTCTCAGCTGCCGCGGTACTGCCAGCTACAGTGCCGAGCACCCACCCGGTCCGGGGAGAGGCTGTCCGGATTGCTCAGAAGCGCGGGAAGGCTGGCGAAATTCCAGCAGGGGTTCGCCCAACCCACCGATGGTACAGGCGCGCTGAGGAAGGAGAGACGAGGCGGAGGGGCTTCTCCAGATGGTGCGGGGTTTATTATGGCACCGGGGTCGTGCCAGGAGAAGCGAGACAATGTGTTCCACACTCACAGTTACACCCCTGTGAGTGGGCAGGGGAAGATACAGAACACCCAATGGAGCAGGAACATGGGGTTTGAATTTGGCGGGCTGGGGATACAGAGCCAATGGGAGGGATCGTGGGAGAGGAGAAACACTGCGGAGCGGAGGGGAGGAGATGGCCGTGCCCAGTTTGTGGGGGGCGTACCGCAACACTCAACTTTCTCCAAATATTCTTCAAATAGCTGGCTTCTAAATCAGCCTGAAAATTCACCACAGAAAGGCAACTTTTCATCCCAGGATGGGCAGCAATTTCAGTTTGCTCTTGCACAATGAAAAAGCTCCAGTTTAAGGATTACAGCTTCTACAGCATGGCCCAGAGGAGAAATTTTCCTATGTACCCAGTCTCATTTCAGAGCCAGCATCTTCAATTTCAGCTCAAAGTGCCCACAGTTTCCAGAGCACTGAGATCATATTTGCCCATGCAAAGTATTTCCTGTAATAAATAGTTGCATTCCTCATTAGCTGTGATTTCCAAATGATCTAAAGTTACAACCCTTTTGTGAAGGACAGTGCAAACATTTAATATTAAAATGACAGAAGCAGAGGTAAGTGCACTAAGGGCCAAATCCAAAAAGGAAAGGTTGCAGTCTTCCAGGCAGCTGATGATGGTAGGGGGGCAGGAACAACAGGAGAATGGAAGGGTGGCAGTATGTACTGCTTGCACTGCAGAAACATTACTGCAAACTATTTCCACTGAGTACAAGCAGTTGGTGGAAAATCGCTACTCTTTTAAATAGATATTGGGTGAAAGGGTTGGAGGACAACCTTCTTCTCCTTTTTGTTGGAGGAAGATTAACCTTCGCAAGGCCACTTTAGCCAAATATTATGCAAAGTCCTAAGCGGAATAAGCACTCTCATTTCCATCAGAATCTAGGCAATTTTTCATTCTCATGACTTCCCCTACTGCCCTTGAGGAATGGCATTCAGAAGTCCCAAGGTAGCTTTTAAAATCTATTGCCCAGGAATTTAAACTTGCAAAATATATGTTTTTACAGCACTCAAAAAGCCCAGACTCTCCTGAATATTTAAATGTAAAGATCCCACCCAAGTAGGCTCAGATGGGACAAAAATGGCATTTGAAGTCCCTTTATCTTGCCAGAACACAAGCTAGACTGACAGCTGGTTTCTACAGTATTATTAATTTATATTTATTTGCACAGAGTTCAAAAACATTAATATTTTATAGCACAGAGGAAGAAATATCCCTTCTCATTATACCCTGACCACACTGATACTGTCATGGTTATTACTGCAAAATTAAGAGAAACAACAACAACAAAAATCTTCAACATTGTAACCATGTTTTTCTGAGGTTGTAGATCATTCCCTCTGTTGCCAATAACATGACAGAGCCTTAGAGGACAGACACAGGAAACTTGCTTACAGGCAATTTCTACACATCTTTTCACTTCCCTCTCACATCCTCTTCTGGGTAGAAAACAGAGACAAGTGTAAAAGGATTCAAGTGGTTTCTTTCTGTCCTCAAGGTGTATCCTTTCTTTACCATTCCCCTCTTACTTACTTTACATCTCTTTTCCAGCTCTTACCGTGCACCAGTAAGTGTCTGTGGCAGGTGACTTCCCAAACAGAAGTCCTTCTGTCCAGGGATAGAGCCTTTCCCAGAGTCACAGGCACACCCAATACAGAGGAAACCTTTTTTGGTTAACTGCAAGTCTTATGGCAAACAATAGATGATAGCTGCTGAAGGACAAAGCAACCTGAATCTGTAGGAATGATAAAAGCCAGTATATCCCTTCTGATAATTTTTTTCCTACTTGTTCTAGTATTTCTCACTTGAGGTCAGCCATCACATCTGCAATAAAATAATGAAGGCTTATTCCTTTTCTGTATAGTGATCTTAGGCTGTCTTAGACAAATAAATGTGGGGAAAAAGACATGTAATTTTTACATTTATAGGAGGACTAAATTTATTCTCTGCATGTAGTAATTAGTGGTGCAAATGGTCAGTAAGCAATACTTCCATACCTTAATAAAATGAAATCTTTGGTTAATTAGAGGATTAAAACACATAATGAATATGTGAACTCTGCCAACTGTTCTAATAGAGGCCGTCAGCTCATTTATATTGTTAATTGAACAATTAGTATTGCTGAATTGTAAACCCACAGGAGACAGGAGTGGAGAACATGTTCCTGAGACACTGCTGGCACTAAATATCTATGACCACAGCAGACGCAGTTGCCCTCCAGAGTCTTTCAACAACACAGGTGGATTTCAACCATTAGGGAGAGAAATTTAGGTGCAGAAGTGTTTGCATTTTGGTGAGACTGAATACAGTGCACTTCTCCAGCAATCTCCCAGCACATGAAGACTGACAGATAAGCAAACATAGCAAAAAAAAGATGGAATGGTCAAGAGGAATAATGTACCATGTCCATAACTGCCAGGCATCAAAGCCATCCCTATCCATGCCTTCTTTTCAGTTTGACAGAAAATAACACTGTTCCTGAGGCTTCTCCAATTTCTGTGCATTTATTTATACATATATGCATACATACATATATATTATATATATATGCCTATGACTATTTAGTGTACAGATTTTAAGCAACTTGCTGAAATGCAATACTTCTGAACTTGCTGCTTACTGCGGAAAGAAAAATAATAAAAATGCATAAAGAAGAAGCAGCAGATTTAGAACAGCTGCTGACTGATGGCACACAAGAGGGACTCTGCAGGGGAGAAGTTTCTACTGGGTTTCTATCAGCTTAGAATAATGCATGTGTTGGACTGAAGAGATTCATCTATAAATAGGATCAGTTTTTCTTCTGCATTGATCAGCAGACATAGGCATAACCAAGGAATTTAAGGTGAATGACGCATCCAGTAACAACAGAAAGAGAAGGTTTTTGTCTAAATTAATAGAGTGGAGATATTGCTCAGGAAAAAGTAACTCATGGACAAAAGTTATTGCTGAAATGTTGCTAAGATCAGTACCTGCATTGAACTTTTAATTTGTGACTCACAGTTCACATTGGGCACAAAGATTAAAGTCACCCAGGAGCTAATTGAACTAGTTTTTTACTCCATTCTTGCTGTTATACACCAGGAATGCCAGTATGATCTGAAAAATAATATATTGTTTTGATTCTCTGTCAATAAAGCATCACCACACTGATGGAGAACCTTGAATGGAGACATGTTTCCATCTTAACATGAAGGCAAAAAAAGAAGGAAGGGGGAGAAGGAGCAATACAGTCTCTCTTGTCTTGTGACATGGACCTTGGGACTAGCTGTTCAATGCTTCAGTTTCAGTGACTTGGTAAAGCCACCACTGAGAGTCTTCACCTGAGCCAAAAAGTGAGTTATTTATGTCCTCTTCAGAGGATGGTATCTGGTAACATTAGACAAGCCTGCAATCTCTGTTTCACTGCACAACTGCTTCCATGTTGAGAATCCAATGTTGCCTGAGCATCGTTTTCCTGAAAAGCATAATAATATTTTATTTTCAGTGCTGCGTATTTCTCACGTTACACCTATTACTGTGATGAAACATGGCAACTGCTTTACAGAACACGGTTTTTCCTGAGTTCAGGAAATTAAAATTATACTGGGTCAAACTGGGACTCTGTTACACTTATGAAACAAAACAGTGTGGTTACTCTGGACTGAGACAAATCTAAACAAGGGAGTCTTCAAATCACTGCATGAAAAGCTGCAAAACAAACTGTAAGCAAGTGGAACACAATTATCCATGTTACAAAGTGCTCTGTCTGCCTCTTCCTTAAAGCATTGATAATGCTTTCATATATCTGCCTCTGGGAGATCTCACATCAAACTTCTTAAGTACCTTACACAGGTAACTGAAGGCTGACTGGGGCTTGCTCAGAAATAATTTCTGTGCTTTAACATGAGAAATACTGAATTTTTCAGTGGCAGAGTGTATGAAATCCAGAGTTTCTAACCAATTGGCACACCATGCTTAATTTCAGGGAAGCAAACCTCAAACAGAACTATTATCCATGGAGAATACACATCATTGTTGCAGGCATTTAGAATTACGCATTCTAAAAAAAGTTTGCGTGGTTTCAAAACAGCAGTTAGACAAATTCATGGAATGAAAATCCAACAAGTGCTATTAAATACTTAAGTAAATACCTCTGCACAGGGGTGCCTGGCCTAGAGATTAACTGTGAATGTATACCAGGGAGTTACTGCAACGGGTTTGTGCCAGTTTTCAGTTTTTTCCTAGATATCCGGGTAATCGCTGACAGTGACAGGATCCTGGGCTGGACTGAACTTTGATCCGACTCCTACCGCCACTCTTTTTAACTTCCAGGAGAATTCTGCACTTGCTGTTACTAGACATAGAGCATTTACTGTGTACAACTGATACAAGCTGCGCAGAACCTTATAAAACCAGGCACCAGTACTGAAAATACCCTAATCACTAAGTCGATATTCACCTCTACGGTAGTTAAATTTGTCACAGTATTTAAAAGGAAAAAAAAATTGCAAGTCTACAGCAGCAAGTGCTGATTACTGTATTTTTAATGATGCACACCATATTTCTACAGCTGTTACTACCTTGCTGCAGTCTAACTGAAGCTATACTTTAGAAAAACTTCAAAATATTTATTTCTCTTCATCTCTCCTATGCTGTACTGAAAAGCTCTAAAGCAATATAAGAATTAAAACCAACATCTTATCACGGAAATTGATAGTGAGTTTCATACTGCACTGAAACTTCAAACTTTTTCCCTCCCAACCTCTGACAATAACGGGTTCAAAACAATCATAATTTGGCTTCATTGATATCTTTACTGTCAATACACACTGAAAATTATACCTGTCATCTGAATAGTTCCATTATTCTCTTGTGAAAGAAGACCTAAACCCTAATCTCAAAGTAAAACAATCACGTGTGTCTTTACTCGTGCACACAGCTGTGATGCATTCGTGAGAATTATCTGCATTAGTATTAGTCAGTATGGATTTAAGTGTTGATGTGATCAGTGATTAAATCTACAGTTACACAAAGGTAGCACTCAGTGTGTTACACTTTGCCATACTGAGTAAATACTAGGAAAAAAATTGCATGCACTACAAGTTAAAGAGGTCTTGGAACACAGTAAAAGAATGTAAAGTATACCAGTCTTTTAGCTAGTCCTTTAAAAATAAAAATCAATCTTTACGACTTCTGAAAATTGATATGTATTAGTTATGAGCCTTATGTGGTTTCTTCAATTGCTTTTTGTAAAATTTGCCAAGGGTTTTTTTTTTTTTTTTTTTAATAACTGAAGCTGTGTATTTTATGTTAAAATTAGAAGCTCTTCCTTTGTGGCCTTTTCAACTTAATTATACATCAAAATTTTTTCTGATTTTAGAGCTATCACAGACTTAACCTCCAGTCTCTCTTTATTACTATCTATCTCTTTACTATCTAGCATAATAATGAAAATGCTAGACAAAGAAACAGCAGAGGCATCTCCAAAGTTTCCAGCTCAAAAGCATTAAAGTAGCTCTTTTCTTCTTAAAATTCATTGCTAGATTTGGCAGTATGTATGAGCTTTATTTGAAGACTGGGCTTTCAGCATTGCATTGCCTTTTGGGTAAGAGCTGGACACAATCAGAACCCCTTAGTTGCACCTAAACCTGGTATTACCTTCATTTATGTAAACCTGGAATAAATCCAGTAAAGTTAAAGTGGTTATATAAGGTGCTTATATAGAATAGAGGCAGCGTAAGATAAGAGCAATTCCTCCTCGGCCCTCCCCACCTGTGTTATTCCTTTTAAGACTGACTTCACCCCTTCCCCACTGTATGGCAGCCAACCATGTGCTGGTGCTTCTTTCTGGTGTTTAGCTCACACATCTTCACCATGAGCACCATGGCTAGACCTGGGAGACAAACAATAAAGAAAGGAAGGGGGCATGGCATCTGAGGTCTACATTTCAATAACATAAATGAATGGCAGATGGGAAGTTTACCAGCCAAATAAATTGCAAATAAATTACAGTTCAGCTACATCCATTATACCTACCAGAGGAAAAATCCCATTGACAGAACCGTTCCCGGGTGACTGAAGCTGCTTAGGAGGACACTGGAATGCTGCTGTCCATGTGAGCCTTTATTTTGGCTAACAAAGGAGAAGCAGCATGTTACTGGAAAGTACTGAGAATGGCTACAGAGGAGTGATCTTCTTCCAACAGGCCAGAAATTCCCTTTACCATGAACCAGCAACAAGGCCTCTCCTTCTGCCTGCAGTGTTTATCACCTTGTATTAGGGTTGTCTCCTGGCAAGCAGAACACAAGAATTCAAACCACAGTAGCCTGGTATACCTGGTAAGTTTTCTGACTACCACTGAGTTACACAAAAGCCAGGCATACGCCATGATTTGCTTTTATTTATTTGCTGCTTTTTGTTTTTAATTACTTGTTTTAGGAGAGGATGCATTTCCCGCACTTTGATTTCCATGAGTAATTGTGTGGCACGTCTCCCAAGCAGCCAGGCACCACCAGGGTGCCTCTCTGCCTTCTCTCTCACCAGGAAGGGCTGACACCCTTCTGTTGAGTCTTTCCTGCTGTCACCAGGCAGCTGCTAAGAGAGACCTGCAGATCATTCATCTGACACCTCCAGCTGCCTTGGACAGGGAGCTGAGCCACTTGACTTTGACCCTCTGATCTGCTTATCTTAAGCACCTAAACCAGATGTACTTGCTACAGTTGTACAGTGCCTTGAGACTCCTGTTTTGCCTGGGGGTGATATAATACTAATATTAAAGTTTTTCCATCACCTGCCAGCAGTGTTCTCTGGAGCACTGCCTTGTCCCTTCTCAACCAGAAATTGCAGCAGTTTTGTATTGTAAAATCTCAGTGTGATAACAACTCTTAAAGAAATGCTTTGCTCCGGCAAGCCCATGTCAGGGACATGACAACTGAAGTCTCCTTTCTTTTTCCAGGTAGGAAGGGATGACTGACAGGAAGTTCCCTGCAAAAAACACTCTAACATGCTCTTAAAAATAGCCTGGACTTGATGAGTTTCTGAATGTGATCCAAATAGCTGATATAATAAGCAAAACCAAATAAGCTTCCAGGTACTCCAGCCTTTCTCCAAGTCTGAAAGAGAAATTATGGAAAATAATGAAACTTTCCTTCCTCCTGTGTAAGCTAGGGTTTTTTTCCTCTTTTTTCTCACAATAGTACCTGTTGGTGCACTAAAAGCTCCTACTTCTGCTTACAAAGTTTGTCTAAGAACTAAGAGCAGTCTGAGGGGTCTTTGCTGAAGACAGAGTGCGTGCACCTTAGATAATGAAGGCAAGAACAGGCCTGCTGGACAGCTGGAATGGATTTTAATACTACTGGCACAGAATTTCATTTTATTTATTGAATGATTAATCCTACTGGCATACCTAAAACAATAAAGAGATCCTCATTTTTGTAATAAATAAATCAATCACATTATTACTGCAGTCTAAGCCAAGTGAGGTTTAAAATCAGGTTATTCAAGGTTATCTAACAAGAATCTCATTTCCATGCTATCTGTTTTGCAAATGCTTATAGCTAAGTAATGGTTGATGTTTGATGACCATTCTCTACAAAGCTATTCTTTCTAGCAGGGCTATTTTTCATCCATTTTTCACAAACAGCACTAATAAAATTGTGGAAAATCTGTTGGCTTAACATTTTGTAGCCTTTAGGTGGATTTACCTGTGATTCATTCAGTTCAGGAAGTCAGGGGGAGGATATCCTATTTTGAGAGAATGGTCTTGCTACTAATGTTCATGTGAGTACTTCTCAGGAAAATTTTAGAAAGACGTATTTTCCTTACTGCCATTTACTTCTGTGCACAATCAACAAGCATTTTGTTCTGAGCCTTGGTGATGAATGCTCCCAAGGCACTCTTCAAAACACCAGGGGTTTCCTCTACATGTCCTTGGGCAAATGGCAGATCAAATGTCTTCTAACCAAGGGCGGTGACATTCGGGGTTGTCTGGTTGCTAACTGAAAACCATCTGCCTTTCGTTTGTGGCAGGCATGCACACAGATTCTGAGAAACATTGTCCTTTGGGATAGAAAAGCACTGAAGAAATATTGGATCAACTTTTTACAAAAAAAAAAAAAAAAAAGCTGAAGGAACACTCAGACCATACTGTAGACAGAAATAGTCCTCAGCTTCATATTCTCTTGCTAGCCCAATGTCAAACAAGTCAAGTCCGGCTTGAAGCAAAGACTGTGTGTCTGCTGAGATGCTCTGAAGAACTTCTCAGCAATAGGGATGTCTATCAGCAGCTCACACAAATGATCTCGCCCTCCCCCAGCAACTAGCCATTAATCTTCCTTCTTTGCTGCCTCTGCAGGACTTACTGCAGCAAAACCATGATCTGAACCTCTTCTGGGAGCATGTCTGAGGCAGAGAGAAAAACAAAACCCAGGAACATTCCAGGCTATCAGCACCAGGTAACTGAAATTCAAGGCCAACGCCTCTCAGGACTTCCACAAATAGATTTCAGTCCTCTGTCTACCCCTCTGGTTTCTAAAAGCCCCTGTTTCTCATAACCTCTCACACAACTTTTTTTTTTTTTCACGGGAAGCAGGAATCTACTATTACCTGCCTTGAACAAATGGGAATTGATGATGTGAGCTTGCTTGTTGAACTTGCTCAAAATCAAGCATCAGCATTGAGACACGGGAAACAATTGAACTCATAGCCCTAGAATCACAAATTTTCATCCCAAAACTTAGGCAATCATTCCTTCCCTTATATTCGAAATTCAGCGTAGATGTAATAGATACTTACTTCTTGAATAGGATGAAACTGTGTAGGAGCACACCGTGCTCTCCTCCTGACTCTCGTACAAGCTTCTTGGTTGTGACAGAGCTCAGCATCAAGACAGAATAGTTTCAAAAATAAGGGTCCCTGTCTGGATTTTGTGCCTTTCTCAGCATCGCTCCTTCTATCCCAGCTACACTGACATCCAGAGCACAGTACATCACACCTGCAGTCAGCAGTGTTTTATTTTCCTTGTTTCTGTGCTGAAGAGGAGCGCATGACAGGAAAGGCAGTTCTCTCCCAAGATACCAGTTAATTCTTACTTTCGGAAGTGTCCTTATTTTCTTTCTATGCTTATTTGGGTAATCACACTTCACCCCTGGGGCACAGATTTGGAGTGTGCAATTCAAGCTGTGTTATGTTGTATTATGATGCAATGTAATACAGGATAAACGCTTGCTTCCTCGGGGATACTGCATTTTGAGGCACACTACTGCCAACACATAGGTTTCAGAAACACAACTAATGAGAAAACCATAAAATCAGGAGGTACTGATTCCAACTTAGTAAAGGATAAAAAAGGAAACAAAATGGAGGAAAGGACAGGGGAAAAGTTACAAATACTGTTGACAGTCTTAAATACAAAGCTTTTTGACAGGTATTTCTTGACCTTCCCTTGCAGTTTAATACAGCCAATTCTAAAGATAAAATACAGACTCTTTCCTCTGCCTAGCCTGCTATTTTGGCATAGTATCCAATTTCAGTATCTTTAACAAAGGCATAATTAGACTCACAATTACAGATGTGGGACATCTACTCCCACCACGTTTTAAGTTGAAGCTTTAAGACCCATTTTTCTCAGCCCACTGCAACTACTTTTATTCTGCATGAAGCGTTCTCCTTTGTTCAAAATCTTCAGTTGTTTATAAATGTTTAACTATAAGGCAATACAGAAAAGCTGGATATTAATCTATATGAAAAGGAAAGTTAGAGATAAAAAAAGAGCTTCAAAAATTCTAACAAGAATTGATAACAAGAATAATTTAAAACCACCAAAACCTATACTCCCAGTTGGCTATTGGCAATTAAATAACTTTAAAACAAGTCTCATTACACAGGGATTCCTGGTGGGCCTTTTGTAAATTTCTTCCCTAGGTATTTATCGGTGGACAGAATCACTGTTGAGATGGATGTCACGCATCCACCAATACCCATGTACCCCAGCGTACAGTGGGTAATTGGCTTCTGTCACATTACTACATTTTAGCTCCAAAACCCATGTTGTCCTAATGGGAATAAATGAATGGCTGCTACTGAGGATAAACACTGCTGCTTGCTAAGAAAATTGCTCAAAATTGGACCAGCCTGTATCAACTAGACACTGAGCTTTAGTTTCACTAATTTCTTTGTATGGTTTAATATCAGGCTGTCACCTCCAGCACACAGAAAACACGGTACCTGTGGTTCTCACACAGGAAATGATCAATGGGTTCTATCTCAACCAGAGACCTGTCAGTCTCCCAGCTTCTCACTGAAGACTCAGAGGCTGAAAATACAGAGGGAAGGTAGGCATTTACTAACAAAGGCAGGCAGAGGTAAGGTTAGTCCCACTATGCTCACCAGGCCCTCTGCTCTGACTCTTGCCCAAATATCCCTGCTGATGTGCTGCTTTGCCTGTAGTGCATTGATACACCACTTTGTATAAATGAGCTCATCTCTAAGCCCTCCACATATCATTTACTCCATAAAATAAAATTCAACAGGAAAGTCAAAAATAGTTTTGGACCACTCTGTTTCCTGCTGTGTGCAGTTCTGAAGGAGAAATTTTCAGGTTACTATTTTTTGCTAGCCTTAGCTGTATTTTCTGGATCATCTAGTTTACATCACATGGCGCAGGGAAATGATATATCCAGAAATTCATCAAAGGCTGAGGGCACACAAATATCTTCTAAGTTCCTCTCCCACTGTTTCTCAGGGACAGAGTAAAAAGATGTGTTGTGTTTCTGTGTGTGGCATCTGGCTTGCTTGGCAATCTGAATCAAATACCTTGAATCTGCAAATCTTCAGCTTTTGAAACAAGCAAATGCTGGATTTTAATGAGACTGAAAAAAAGAGACTGAGGAAGCGTTAAACTGTAGTCTTGGTCCTTGAAGGAACCAAAGAGAATAGCAACAGGAGCACATGAGCGAGGTAAAAAATTACAGCACGCTAACATCAAGCAATCGAACATAAAATAAATGGATTCCTATCAAACAAAACCTGTGTGAGGTGCATCTCTCCTGCATGCAATGTCAGAATGTCTGCTTTTTCCATCCAAAGACTGACTGACATGTGAAGGCAAATGCTGTGTTTCTCCAGCTGTCTGGGCTGCTGAGAAACAGAGGCAGCTGATAGTTGACCAAAGGACCACTTTTGTTTATGATGTCAACATTTCTAAACTTCATAACATCTATCCCAAATCCAGCTGGATTGAAATTGAAAATATCTCCTTATAACTATATGAATTTAATTTGTATTACAAAATATTTACTCCCAACAGTGAAGCATCTTTGCATAAAATTAGTAGATATGAAAATATCTATATTAATATGAAATAATTAGATATATGAATAGACAGATGACTGGGTTGCTTTCTTTTCTCTTTCCATATGGACAGCCAGGACCAGCCATTTAAGACAGATTAAACAACATGTTCTTTTTTTGGCAAATGACACAATCTCTCCAAAATACTCCAAGATTTTGACTGATTCACTTAATTGCTTTGTCTTATTTTTCTCCATCTGTTGAGTGAGAATATTGAAGTATGTACTGTAATTCACTCTTAGAAGTACATTAAAAAAATTGCTTTATATTCAATTCCTGACAAACCTATGCAACAACCTTGAAATCAAAAGCTAGTTTCTCCTCTCCTTTTCACTGATTTTTCACTACTTTTTTTTAGGTGAGGATGCTCTTTTTAATTTGCTTGTTGTTTGCCATTCATAGGTAAATGGCAAACACATAGATCACATATATGTTAGCTATATATTCATCACCAGTGATTCATTACCTCAGAAATTCAAAAGTGATCACAAAACTAAGATTAGGGAAACCCAATGATTCTAGTGGAGTACTTCAAAGTATTTTAGCTGTCTTGAATTACTTGTGTTTCACATATGTAGTCCTTTTGGGGAAGTTTACAGAATATGTTCGGTAACAAACCAGACAACCCAAGAGGTCATTGGCAGTCCTGCAGATACCACGTACAACTGAAAGGAGAACTAGCAGAATTTGGTTCAGTATTTCTACAGCATTTGGAACTGAGGAATGCCACATGGACACTTAACATTACCCATGGTAATAAGAAACCTTGACAGCTTCAGCTCAGCATATCTCTTAAGCATGTGCTTAAAGCCAGGCATGTTCTTTGGATGTGAGGAGTGATTAAGGGTCCCAAGCTGTTGTGCAGTGCTGTATATGCATGGAGGGAAAATATCCTTCCTGACCCCCTGTGGGCAATCATCTCAGCTCCTGAAGCATGAAATTAGAGTGGCCTTATCTTTGCTTGCATACTGTAACTACAAATGTTATTAGCGATCATAAATTTAACAAGCCCTATTTTAAAATCCATCCACAGCATTATTGCATGACTTTTGAAGACAGTCCTTTTCGAGAACTTACAACTTTTTCCCTTACATCTTTTAATTTCATTTGGGTGAACTGGGGGAGGAAGGTCACTGTCAAACCGGCTGAAATACAAATATTAGCAGTAGTGCTTTGCTCCATTTCTACCACCTTAGAACAAACAGAAACTTTCCAATGGGTAGAAATAATAACATTAAAATAAATACTGCTCTGTCCTTCTCTGGAGTCTATGAAAAGTCTTTATACCTTGGGCAAAAGAATCCTCAAGAAACATTAAAGTATTCTTTAAATACTTGGCCACTTCGCCAACTTCGTAACGCTTAAACCCATAACCACAGTTTGCTTCTCTGTTTGTCTCTTCTTTTAATGAGGAAGCCCCACCACAGCTCAGCAGAAATGACTAATCACCAGAACAGGGAAATCACCAATAGAGGTGAAGAAAATTGGCTGTGTTTGGGTAACAGCAGGAAGAGCAGCCCAGGTTAACTTTTAGAGATTCTTTGCAAGTATTCCTACTGTTTGGAAGGAGAGAAAAGATGAATGGCAGTGCTGCTTCCCACACATGGAAAACACATCTCTTATGCACAATGAGCAACATGTGTTTTTCAGTCCAGATGACTTTGTACTTTAGCCTGAGGAAAAACAACAAAATCACAGTGAAAACAAACCCTTCAAAACCTGGGGTGGGGCAGAGTATATTTCTCACTTGACCTTTCTTGAAACCCTTCCCCCAGAAGATGAGCTCCCACTGAGACTTAAACCATGAACAGCAGACAAACAGATGTTAATAGCATCTTTGTGGAAACACTGTGCTAGCCCAGAACTCCTGCTGAAAATGCTACTGGGCTTTATCCTCCCTCCTGTAGGCATCTGTGCTAAAGGAGACATTCTGAAAGGATTACAATTTTAGCTGCAGGCTCATGAAACAGAAAAAGCAGATCTGCAAGGGAGAAAGACCTTTACTGAACACCTCTCCAAATAAGCTTATTTAACAATCAGATGGGAGAAGACAGGTCTATCTTTTCCTTCTTGCTTCCAAGCCTTTTCCAGGGTGAATACCCTGTGATTTATTTACATCGCATTCAAACCTTCAGCACTGTCCACCCACTTGGCAAGCACCTCCTTCCATTCTGTTCCCAATCTCCATGTCTTTGATTATATCAATTAAAGTAAAACCAGTATATCAGAAACCTACTGAAGCAGCTGACTTCAAGTACCTACAACAGCAAAAGTAAACTTTGGTGCAAAACTCCTGCAATTAACAAAAATAAAACTAAAGAAAAAAAATTAGAAGGATAAAGTATTGATGGGAGAAAGCATCAATACAAATAAAGAAAAAGGCCAACTGAAAATTTTAATAATTTCTATGGGATTTCTAATTCCTGTGGATTGGGTAAGGTGGTAAGAGTTGAAGAAAATGAGGACTTGCACCAAAATAACATTAAAATTAACTGTTATAACAGAGGAAGCAGATGAAGTAGAAAAGCAAATACAGAACCTCTCTGGGGTATTGCTGGACCAACTTCCTGGTCAAGCAATATGGAGGAGACATGAAAGCATCTCACGATTTTCTATGCCTTAGACTGCAAGTAAAATATCTTTTAAAAATATAATGTGAAGGAAATTCAGGTGCAACAATGGCTCCTAAATGTGCCAAAATGAGGTCTCCAGTTGGTAAATGGGTAACAGCTTCTCTTGTCTTATTTTACCTCTTTGCTGGAGCTTCTGAACATTACTCAAATATAAACGCATTTCAACTGTATGGTTGCACTTATGTGGAAAATGCTATTGCATCTCCTTTTTTTTTTTTCTTTTGCTCTTCCTTGCTCCTTATATTACCCAATGATTTTGAGTTTCAAGGCTTTTAAATTAATGGATGCCCTCATTCAGCTGAATTCAAAATCCTCTTTCCTGTGAATACCGAAGGACAGAACATGCAACATTAAAACCACCTGGATGATTTATTTCATTCAAGCATCATTTACATCAATACATGGAAGATATTCATGTGTTTAAACCCTTACAAAAAGAAAGAAGGCTGGGATAAAGCAGGAAGAGAGAGCTTCTGACTGGAAAGAAAAACCAGTAGGATGCCCAATGCTTTGTGTGAAGCATGATGTCAACAGAAGAGACATTAAACTGCGAATCCAAAAAACTATACACCCTTTGCAGTGGTTTCTAAGCTTCACAAAGCACCTCTCTGCAACCTTTCATGCCATATTAAGAGCTCTTCTGATGCTTTAGTGGTTCTGCGTCGCACCCTGAGGTGACCTATACTGTTATGATATTATATCTTTACTGCTTTTAATGCTAATAATGGGATTTGTCCCATCATTACACAGCGGCCACAAGAGGAGAGGTCTCTTCCTCAAAACCAAACAACTGTACCTGGAGGTGTGAAGAAAATACAAAAGGATTGTACAAACAATCACACAAACCCTGTGCTGTTTTGTCCCACTGGAGTTCATTTAGTTGGATACGAGGACTGACAACGTTAGCGCACAGCCTGGCAGGTGATGATGGGGCCCATCTGTGGCTGGCAAGTGGGACTGCTCAGATCAGGAAGGCTGCTGGCCTGATGTCTGGTAGAAGTTCAAAGCCTAAATTAGGCCTTAGGTAACACTTCTATCCTTGCATGATATAGTGTGGAAGTGAATACGACTCTAATTTGGAGACGAAGCATCCAGGCTCAGAAGGTGACAAATACGTACATGCTGTTTTTTACACAGAGGTGGACAGAAAACCACTTTCAAAAAATTAATTTGTTGAGAGATTTCTTTTCCTTTTAAAACTGAAGTCAACTGTGTATCACTCAACTGTACAAAGCCAAAAATATGACAAAATAAAAATGGGGAAAAAGACTAGATGAGGAATAGGAATATTTCCTCTTTTTTCTCCCATATCAACAGAAAGGCCTCTGCAGGATGGAATGCACTGGATGTAGCTTGTGACTTGACCCGTAAATATCCAACAAATATGAACTTAAACATGAAAGGAGGTATTCAGTACGAAGCAAAATGATCTTTCTCTACCTTTGTCCTTTTTAATTTGAAGAAGACATGATTCCCTGTGTAAGACTCTCTCCATGAGCCTTTGTGCTCCCACAGTAACAGAAATTGGTCTGCTGCTGTTGCACAGAGCTCTTCTGAGGTCGTCTTGATGCGTTTTCAAGCCTGAGAATGAAATGGTTAAACTTCTTTGGCTTTCCAGCTGCTTGTCCTTCTCTCTCCTGCCACAGACTAGCTGACCACTTTTCAAAGGTGAGCCCAGGAGGACAGAGCATGTGGAAGGGAAGGAGGAGGGGACTGGTCTCCAAGCATTCCCATGAGCTGCTTCTTTTCAAAGGCTCTCTTGTTGAGCACGGAACACAACAAATTCCCCAGCATATGCTTACAGAGCCACCTTGTTTCAGCTTTTATTTCATTTGTTTGTTTCTTCAAAAAGACTGACATTATTATGGGAAAGAACATCGAGAGAACAAGTGAAATTTAAACAACATCCTGCTCTGAAACATTCTGGTTACGGCAGAGAGCATCTGTGCCACTGTATTTTAAATAGGCATTTGGAAGAGAAGTAGCTTTGACAAGATGATAATTTAGTCCTTTTGACTCCCTCACTTCAAAGTGAATCTATCTGGAAATTCTCAGAGGAAACAAAGTTTTCCTGAAAAATGCCAAATTTCTTGACCCTGACCTATTTTGTTTGCAACAACAGGGGTGATACAATCTTCTTCTGCCAGAGCAAAGCAGTGTTTCTAGGATGGCAAATAGATCCATCCCTGCTTCTGAGTCACTGGGAACCCTGCCTAGCAATTTCTGTCATCAGCTGAAGAATAAGGTCATTCTCAGTTTGCGTTGTTTTTAATTGGCCTTCAACTGGCAAGAACTGTCTGAAAAACAAACAAAAACCCAAAATCCCACCAAATAAATAAACAAACCAACATCAACCAACTGACTAACCAAAAATAAAACCCCTCACTCGCAAAGCAAAAGAACAATCCCCTCACTAATATATAGAGAAAGCTAAACCTCCTTTTTGTGAGGTGACCTTGATTTCTTTCTCTCCCAGTAAAGAAAATATGACTGTCAATACTGGATCTTACTGATCTGAGATCACTTGGGCTTTATCTACACAGGGGAGTTACACACATTTTCCCACTGAGCAGGAAGCAGAAACAATAGAGGTTCCAGTGAATAAGTTCTGGAGGCACGACCTATATTTTGTCTTTCCAAATTACTTATCAGCTTTTCAGGTGTAAGAACACATTTCTTGGGAAAGAGAATAGAGGAAAAATCACTGATATTTCTACCTCCACTAAATCCAGGCCAGTGTTTCACTTGGGAAAAATTGCTGGAAACACGCTGAAAGCAATGAATTAATGTTTATTCACAACCAACATGAGGATCTGTATTTTCATACGTGAGCACAAACCCACAGAGGGAGTAGGACTGGGCAACAACCAACACTAGATGGATTTTTTCGTTTCCTGAGTTTGGCAGTATGTTACACATCCCAGGAGTAGATTTGCCACTGGCCTAATACTTCCCTACATATACAATATTTCAGAGGACGCTGCTGAAGTCTTTGCCTTTACTAATTTAAATATTTGTCCATTTCACAAATCTCAGCTCAGTTTCTCCTCCTTCATTGCCTCACTACCCTATGGCTCACATTGCCTTACTGCAAATGAAAAATACCAATCCTGCAAACTGGCAGATGCAGAAAAGAGCAATGTTAAATTATTTTTCTTAAAATTGAGTTAATCCAGCCACTAATATCCATTGACTCAGATTTTTACAGCTCTTGCAATGGCATCTATTCTCCCTGGCTAGTTTCCACTGTTTATCTGAAGAGTGTAAGTTTCTTCTCTGATAGAACTTCTTCTATTCTGATAATATCTGAGCAATCCTCACTCTTGGACTCTGCACTGTTAAAACACACTGCAAAAATAACAGTGAAATTAGCAGTCATGTTCTATGAGATCTGAAAGCTTCCTCATATGAGTTGCTCAAAAGGAAAGACTTTTCTGTTCTGCTTGTAATGACATGAATGAGAAAAGGGAACAAAATTGGCCACAGCTACTCAGTGCCTGATTAACAAAGTACATGCTGCTCCAGCATGCTCAAAGGCTAGTAATTCAATTTAAAGGTATACATTAGAAGCACATGTTACAGCTGATTCTGTGCACTTTTAATTGGCTTAACTACCAGGTTTACAGAGGGGAGGTGGAACTCTTGCTGAGATGTTAGCTCGGTACAGAACAACACGTTACGACAGACTGTCAGTTACCCAGGATGAATCAGATCTTTATAGTACCCTTTTTTCTCAGTGTTGTTTTCTAATCAAAAACATTGCCCTTGTTCTCATATCCATCCCACGAAGTACTAATGGAAGCAAACTCATACCACAGGATTTAATAATGTGTCACAAAAGCTTAAATAAATTTAAAAAAAAAGGACAAAACATTGCTTATTTCTGACATTTACCAAAACTTCTGTTCCAAAACTGCACTAATACTACCTTTTTAAGCAAAAATTTTATTAACTTTAATGTCTATCATAATTCAGTCATCAATAACAATATCACAGTTTTGCTTGTTACCTCATTAACCTGGTGTTCCTCATGCTTCTTCTCATAAACAGTACAGGAATGTTATTATAACCTTGCTGTTCATTTAATTGCTGTTAAAAATCGTGATGATCAGAGTGGTCTACATAATTTTTGGCAGCAGATTCCAAGCTTTCTAACAGACTGCTTTCCACCTGGTTTCACTTTAGGATTCATAATTTCCCTGTGGCTGGCAACCTCCACTGTTGCAGCTGCATTTCTGTCAGGGTCACAAGCGCAGCTGGGGTACAGACATCTTACACAAGGAACTGTGGTGACTTGGCCAGATCATAAAATCTAACTTTCTACCCCCACATTTCTTGTCTATTCAAGAAATTCAAAATAGCAGAAGAGGATGGAGGCTCTGCGTTTTAAGTGACTTGCAAGATGTGTTTATTTTTTCTTAGAGTAAGAGATCTCCAGTTGTGGGAAGCTAAAGAAGTTCCACCAGCCAAGACTTTCAGGATCAGCTGGAAGCAGAAGTGGAAAAATGTAGCATCTGTCATTATCTCCTCAGAACTGTAGGGTATATGATTGAATTTTATCCATCTACATAAATCTGGAAACACCAGTAAATCTTGGTGTCAAGTTTTCTGTGCATCAAGCTTAATGTACCTGATATAGAAGAAAAAAATTACATGTAAAAAGGCCTAACCTATTTCTAAATTGAACTTTAGCTAATAGTTCAGTTCATTTAATCTTTAAATTTTACATCTGGAAGAAACACATATGGAGTGTTACAGATGAATAGAAGTTTGTTCAGCTCCACCACCATCTTGGACTCTGGAAAGTCTGAATATTTGCTCTGAATGTCTCTAGTATCTTTATGGCATGACCTCTGAACTCTGTGGTATATAGAGATCTGAACTGTAATTAATAAGACAGTGTTGTACACAGAAGTGTTAATTACTTTGAAGTGCTCCAGATACAAAAGTAAATCAGAGTTTGTGTTTTTCTCTGAAAATCTAAATATAATGATTTATATGGGAACATGTAGCTGGCTATGGATTATAAATCAAAAAATCCTGAAATTTACAATTATGCTTCTGCAAACAAGGTTTGGTGGTGGATGTAGTAAAGAGATGCAGCTTTCTGAGTGGATGCAAGCCAGTTCCCCAGATCTAAATATCAAAGGTTAAGGGAACTCTGCAACCTCAGTATAAATATACATCTGAATATATGTAACAGACACTACAGTGGAACTCATCCAAATAACAGCACAGGCACTCCTCTGAATAATAAGGAATCCAAAATGAAATACAAACTTTCTGAGATGTTCTGTGAGGGAGCAGTTATTTCAAAGGAGGTTGAAGGTGTTCAATAGCCTCGGAAAATCACAGCCCAAATTCTACAGAGCACATAGCAATACAGGTACTGGTATTATTACTCTCTTCCCCAAAAATTTGAGAGAGACAGTCCCCAGCACAAAGTGTTTCAGATTCCAGCCAATATTTCAGGCTCCAGCCCATACAATCATGCTAGTTACATAAGCCACTTTCCCAAAAACGCATTACTAGTTAATAATTTTGCACTTGCAGATATACATCTTCTATTCTTTAAAAGCGTTGTTAGTGGAATTGAGGGGCCTTCAGGGAGGAAAAATAGCTTCCAGTATTTTACACATAAAAGTATTAAATAAAATAAACACTGAAGTTTAATGATGAACTTTCTCAATTCATTTGTTGCCATCATTTAAAAACTATCATGAACACCTCTTCCAATCAAAGAATGTGCCTGCAGAGCTCTCTGATTTACCTGGAGGTTCCTAGTGTGCCACAACTTGCATCATCTGAACAACTACAATTGTTTGTAATGCCATTTCCTTATTTCTCAGTCCTCTGTGAAGCGACAGAAACAATTCCAAAGACTTTACTGCTATTATAAGTGATGACTGTCAAGGACACAGAACTGCTAAAAGTTAGAAAGGGAAGGAAGCCCCCAGTAAGATGTTCCCCCCCCCCATAATGAGGATAAAAGCAGAAAATTCAGGCTTCATATCCACCTCTTCCACATGATGTGATGCAAGTAGCCTTTTTGTGGTGAAAAAGTAGAAATATACTAACTTTGCTATGTAACTTGAAAGATACATTTCATTATGCAGATGTCTATTTCCTTGCAGGCTTTAAAGTCCCAGCAAGGTTATCAGAGATCTTTAAACACATAAGCCCTTCATTCAGTTTTTTTAATTTCTGGCTTATTTTCTGATGCAGGAACAGGCTACAGTAATTCAGGTACAAATGAAACTGCCAAGAGGCAACTGCACTCCGTATACTCAGCCAAATACACACTCTGACTCCAGCTTTCTACTGTTATGATTTTGTTTCATAACATCAATAAGGCATTTCAGCTGTAATGGCCTTTAGGGATTATTACTGAACTCCATGGGTGGTTATAGCTACTCAGCCCCTGGCTCTGTGACTCCACACAGACTAAGCAGAATTCTGCAGCATTCTTGGTAGGTGTTCATTTACATGGATCACACCACATGTTGCTGGCTAAGGCAGACAGCCCACAGAAGGAAGTTTCCTTGTCTCATATTCCAGGAAGAGACTGAATGCATACATGTTGCCTTACACCCCCATGAAATCTCTTGCCATCCCATATTCTCCCATCCCACTGGGCCATCACAAGAGGGAATCAATTCATAAACTGCTGAAATCAATCTCAAATGAACATTTTTTTGCTTGTATTTAAAAATAGTCCTAGAGGGGAAGAAGGGATGTGACTGATTACTGTTAGAGTTTTCTGAATGTAGATGTTGTAAAAAAAGAAAGCAGATAAATTTATTGCATAAGTTAGGGTTTAAATATCTAACACTTAAAACAGATGGGAAGCTCGTTAAAGAAATTTCTGTGCTTAACCTTCCTTTGGACAATGAGTACTGGATCATTCCAAATTGTACAATTTTAAAACAGAAATGCAGAATGGCAAACAAAGAACTTCTCTAAATGAAAGGTAACCAGAAATCATATGCTTGTTCCAATACAACTCTGTTCTAAACGGCTTGAAGGTGAAAGCCATCTTAAAGGCAGGCCGACCCATGCTCTCAACAAGATAAAGCTATGGCTCTTTTCACAACTTCTGCATGTTTTATAAGGTTCATTTACATGACTCCTCTTGACTGAAATGTGTTTAAAGAATCTATTGGATTTAAGTATCAGTAAGTTTACTAGAAAGATTCTTCAATTGGTTCCTCATTCTCAGGGCACTTCCGGAAACTTTCTCACCTCTGTGTAAATTAAATGTGTATTGTCAAAAATTCAGCATTGACCATTTTAGCCAGATCACCTGGAAGTCATGGAGCAATATAATAATATTAAAGGGTCATATGTGTATCACTGAGATGAGCCTGTGGTTTTATAAAATGATTGTGACCTCTGATTTAGGCCGGCTGCAGAGAAGCCAGGGTAATTTTCTGCCTTTCTCAGCTTGGTTCTGCCCATGAGAGGGAATCTCTATCTTGCATTCTCTTATCTTCAGATAAATAAGATGAAGTATTCCTCAGGCAGAAAAAATAAAAAATAGATCTCTGCAAGATGACATACTAATGCAGCCAGGTTGAGCCTGAGCCCTTTCAAAAATTCCTTGTGAAAATTCCCAGTTTACTTCAGAGTCTCTGTCCTACCCTTGTGCTTTGTTTTGTCTGCAGTCTTCAGGGATATTTTTTTGGTACTATTGCTATGGAAGTGTGATAACTTAAGTGAGCACATCTCCCTTTTCCTCACCCAAAAGTGTTGCTGTAAATTTCTAAGACTCCAAATATAACAGAAATTAACCTGCTTGTGGCAAGACACAGTTTGTATTTTCCATCTTCCCACAGTTTCACAGTGAGTTTTCACATACACTTGTCAACAGGCCAATATAGATAGGCCTATCTATAGGTAGATAACACAGATAATATGAATTAGGTAACCTCTAGCATTGTCTTTGATATGCTTACCACACATAAAATAAAATGGAGAAAGAGTATTCTTCTGAAAGACATCAGTTCAGCATTAGTACTACTTGTAGGTGGGTTGCAAGTAGCTCAGTCAGAAAAAAAATGAAAGCTTCAAGTACTTCATTTTCAGAAAAAAAGGTGAAAATCAAACGGGGCAAGAAAATAGTTGCAAGCTTATGACTGAAAGTGATGCCTTAAGTTTTACAATTTTATAAAAGATTTATAATTTAATTTATAAATTAAATTTATAATTTAAATTTATAAATTAAATTATAAATTTAAATTTAATTTTATAATTCAAAATCCTGTAGTGTCTAGAGTATATACCTGAAGTTTCTTGTAGTCTATGAGCTGCTGCTCTCTTAGGCCANACCGACCTTTATTCCTTTACTCTTGTCTAGTCTCTGTTTTTTAGGTGGCCTGATAAGGCATCAAAAGCACAATAACTGGTTAATAATAACAACAATATTATAAAATTAACTTACTTTTTTTTTTTTAAGCGACTTGGAAAGATACTCTTTCCGTAGTTCTTTTGTATAAAACCAAATGGAAACAATCTGATGGAACTCACATACTTCTTACTAGCAGAACAAAAAGTGGGAAAATGTTGAAGCAAATTTTATTGAGTTTTCCCTTAAATAGAAGTAATGTCAGATCTGAGATTTCTCATTCTACTTCAGTTCCATCTTATGTAACTTCACTGGAAGAAATGCCCTCCAGTCAGATGTTTGAGACAAATCAAACAACACCACGCCACAATGTCACTGTACTCTGACCCTCAGGGCAGATACAACACACCGAGCTTTTCTGCGAGGGAGTCCAAGATATATCAGCCCAAGTGATAACCCAAAGGTCTAAGAGGGAAAATTGATACACACACTATAGATCTTTCCAGTCTTAAGAGGAATGCTGAAATTCTGAAATAGCTCAGAGAAAAGCTTGTTCAACTTCCTCTATTGATATGTCATCCCCATCAACACATGACTCTGAGACAGGACAGGAACAGTCTGTGCTCAGGACCAAGGCACTGAGTTGTGGCTCTAGCATCACTCAGATCTAACTCCCCCAAGTTACATGATAAAGCCAGTGTGCTGAGAAAAGAGGACAAAGTAACCTAGATCCTGGCCTTGCACCTGGGCTGTTATAAATTTTTGCTGTTGCTCTTCTTCCTTTTTCTTATACCATCCACGTATTTCCGGATTTTACTACTCCAGATTCACACCTCATAACAATCAGCAGTAGAAAAGCTCATTATCACAATTTAAACAAACTTATCTTTAAGAAAAGTAGATTTTTTTAAAGTTAAATCAAACAATTTTGATTAAACTGTTCTTATCTCAGCATACAAATAGTCTTTTGGAACTACTGGTTCAGATTCTTTTGCTAAAGAATACAGATCCAGCAAAGTAAGGAAAAACCCCCCTGTATCTCAGCAAAAAAGTTGGAGGGGGGTTGCAATTAGAAGGACTACAGAAATTCAATTTGGTTTATTTCTATGATATAAAAATACATATAGTGGGAACAACCAGACTTTGGTATGGCAGGATTCTCTCCAAAAAATGTTAAAGACAGAAGCACACAAAATCAGTGCATCTTCTAGTGGCTTATCCTTGTGTTAGATAAGCACAAGGGACAAGGTAAGCCTCATATTCTAATTTGACATGAGCATATCTGACTGGGCAGACTATACCAAGGGAACGAATGAATAACAGACCATCCTAAATAACTCACCATCCTAAATCTGTACTTGTGCTATAGGTGGACTTGCAGTGAGCTTAAGTCAAATCTGCAAATGTTCAGGACACATAAAAGAACACATTAAAACAGAACCCAGAAAACAATAGCATTGCAGTAATCCTACCCAGCTATCTTCATTTTCTCTAGCTTTAGCTTCTATCAGAGCCTCCTTAGGTGCTCTGCTGTGCTCATTTTTGTTGAGAACTTGTTTCAGAGTTGGGATTCCAGAAAATGAGAAAGATTATTCTTACACCGGTCTCACAGCACTGCTGGGTGAAAGCTCTGACAGGAATGACTCTGTCCCCGAAGGACCCAATTCCAATCAGGCAGAGCTCCAAGGCAGCAGGAGATCTAACAGAATGAGGGCACACCATAGTTATGCAAGAAGGCTTTGTTCCTGGAAAGGTAAAGCTGTGATGATGCCCAAACTGCTCTAGGATGGCAGCCAGAGACTGCTCCAGTAGGAACACCTACAGGGTCATGTAAGAATATTGAAATGAGAGAGGAAATAATAGATGTGGATGTGTCTGGGGCTCTTTCTCCTGTCTGGCATCTCTCTCTACCTCAGGAGACCCTTTCCAGTGTAGGGTCCCTCCTTGCTTGGAGGCAATTAGCAGCCATCAGTAAGGTGGCAATGAAGAGGTGAGGGGCCTGGAAAGATGCAGTCAGATCCCAGCGCTGGCAGATGCAGCTGCTGGAGCTGCAGTGACATTCTAAGACTCTTTTGACACTTTTTCCCTAATCACCTACCACCATGATCACCTGTTTGCTGTGATCTCTTCATCAGCCCACCTCTTTTGCCCCAGCTAGAGCCTTGTTCTCCTCATTCAGCTACTTCTCTTCCTTTTTCTTACAAATGATCTTCTTTTAGTGAGCAGCTACTTCAGCTGCTCCCTGGATCCTTCCTCTCCTTCCTTTACTTTCCCCATCCCTCCCTATGAAGCCTTTGCATGTGACTCTGCAAGTCCAGCACCACCCTCTTCCCTAAGCTGCTTCTCTTTAACATTTAGCTGCTCCAAGGCATAGCACTTTCTCCAGGTTCTTACAGCACCAACAGTCCAAGGTGGACAATGGCCCCATGAAATCCCACTGACCTCCTGGGTTTACAGCACGTCTGTCCTTGGTGATGTTACAAGACATCTTCTTTTTATTATTTTTAGAATTGTGAAATATTAAACTGCCACCTCCCACCACCACTGCCCAGCCTGCTGTTAAATGTGCATTAGGAGAACACACATAAATAACACTAACAAGACTTCGTGAGTGAATGTGGGAAAAAAAGTGCTACTTAGTTTCGTGGAAAACATACTTCTGGCTATTTCATTAAACAAGAAAAAGCCTACTTTCTTCTTCACATACTAAGCTGCCCATGCACTACAGAACACTTATGCAGCAACTTCACACGCTATTTTTAAATGTTATAAATAGTTCTCTTAAAATGCCAGTTGATGCAACCAAAGGGCATGGGCTAATAACAATATGGAGAAAGATCAAGAGTAAAATACCACATACAGAGGTACATAATCACACACTCTTGTGTCATCCAAAATCATTCTAAATATAACTTTATGACGATGTTAAGCGAGGTACTGACAAGAGATGGAGGAAAGGGGATGTGTAGATCACAGAAGGAAGTTCACAACTTCTCTGCCAGAAATGCTGGAACAGTGAAGTGGGAGGTAGCATATACACACGTACAGCCAGGCAGGAGAAAAACTGCAACACCACTGGGATGTACAGTGAACTGTGTTTAAGGTTTTGAAAGCACCAGCACAAATTCACTGTCAAACTGCCTCTATGCAGCCTGTCAGGGTACGGAACCAGGGCCAGATACAAGATGGACAGTAGTCCTTAATCTTTGGAGCAAACATAACACGTTCAGGCATCATCCAGATACCCACCAGCCAGAAACCCTCTGGCATCCACTGTTACCTGTTGGCAAGGCTTTTTCTTATCTAGAAGTGGCCAATCCCCCATCCACTAACAAAAGCAGTACCTCATAGCTACTTAACCTGCTGTGCCCCCCCTCCAAGGCAGGCTTTTACTTTTAGTGACAGAAGTCTTAACACCTTCCTCAACTCTGCTCCTGGCATCTCACTCAGGTACTCAGTAATTCACGTGATGTCTTTCCACTTATCATCTCTCATGCTGGCAATAGGGAATTCTAATGCGTCCCTCCATGCCTGGTACCTCTCTTAGCCCATCTGTCACCAAAGTCCACTGTGGCTGCACTCACGGTTCCGTTTTGCTTCTTCCTGTATGACTTTTAACTTCTCTGTTAATTCTTGGCTAGATGAGGTGCTTCCTCTGTTCACCTGCAGGCTGCCTTAGCGTCCAGAGGCCACTGGGAGCCTCATGCTCTCTCCAAGTGCCTTTTCATGATGAACACAAGTGTTTCCTTTCCTCTTCTTCCTCACACACTCTGCCATTGTCAGTCTCAAGTCCACTCTTAGGAATGTGGAGACTTCAAATCTAACTTGAGCAGGGTCAAAACCAGGCTAAAGTACCAGGGTTCTCAGTCTTTTACTTGTAAATTTTTAGTTTATATAAAAAAAATCACTATCCCTCCAGGCTAGCCAAACCACTCTGTAGATGGACATGAGTACTGTGAGCTTTTCTTAGTGCTTTTAGCTAGGCCAAACCATGGCTCATTTTCTGTAGCTTGTAACACTTGTGAATCAGTACATTTCATTTTCTGAAGTCTTACCAGAGACGTGGACTCGACTGAGTTTAATCTCTTTGGAGAATATTTGGCTTTTATGTAAACATTCAGATTATAAACAAAGGCTTAGGAAGCATCATTTGTGCATGTAAGTGATGGCATTGCTTCCCAGTTACACTACACAGTGACTTTGTAATGAATGTTTTAATTCTCCAGAGCACTGGGAAATGTTTTTCATTGTTTTTCTGTAGCTGTTTCAGCTGGGTTTTGATAGTTTTCTTTATCTGTCCTATTTACTAGTACTTCTGGTTTGCCCAGAGGCATCTATTGGAAATATTAAAAAGTTAGGACAAAGGATCCAACCACGTATTAGTCTATGAATGAAATGTTTTCCTTGAGCTGGAAATGTTTTGAATTCAGTACAATTTCTAATCATCATCTGGCACAAGAAGCAGCAGTCAACACAATCTAATTGTGTGCTGAGAATTGTTTTGCAAGAAAGTTTCAAATACTAATAAAGATTAAGCTTAACCATAAAATTATATGACATAAAAATAAATAATAGTCTGCTGCCTTTAAGGGCTAAGGCAGTAATTTTGTTAAAAATAAACATAAATGCCATCAAGAACATTCTGAAAATACTAGTAATAAACACATAAACCAGTCATGAAAAAGAAAAACCAGACTAAACTACAAACTCACAGAAGAGGAGCTAGATGCCCTGAGGGCATTTTAACTGGATTTCAAACTCTTGTAGTACCAGTTATTAATTGAAATCCTGTCCAAACCATGAGTGACTGAACCTAGAAAATTATCTACAGCAATCAATTAATACTAGTAAATTTCTCTGCTTGTGAACTGTCCATAAATCATTATTTACAGTATATGAATCATCATTTAATCATTTAGAAATACATGTTTTATGCATTGTATCAGCCTATGGAACGCTTGCAAATTATTTGCTGTTTGTAACTTGTCTGTGCTGTGAATTTCATCATAGCCACATATTACAAAGTACAGCAATATTTTCACAAGTTTTGCCATCCATCCCATGTGATTTAAAATAAACTTCTATGTACCAGTTGGGGGGAAAAAAAAAAAAGAAAAAGAAAGAAAAAAGAAAATTTCGTTCTGAAAGTTGATTGCAGGTGCAGTCTGAATGCTATTCAATCCTATTCCATGCTATTCAAAGATGAGCACATGCCTTGAGAGAGATAATTCATGTAATAAGCGCAAGCCTTTCAAAGCACAGAAAGAAATCTCATGCCTACACTTGCACCAAGACAGTAAGGTAACTATTGTTCAATGCCACATACCATATAACTAAAACCTAGAAAAATATAGATATATTTACAGGGATTTTCCTGGAGAAGTAGGTGCTAAAGATTGGAATTTGCACACTATAGGCTTAAAAACAGAATAGACATGAGGAACCCATCGAGAGACATGAGACACAAAAGTGTTGAAGAGGGATGATTACAGATCTCCAGAGGAAAAAAAACTGCCTGGGCTGTTGCCAATGAGTTCAGAGGAACCTGTGCATTTGCAAATAATTGGACTACTCCCTGCACACCTCTTTTGCCAAAACACTACTCAAAACATCCACTCTACATCTTCATAATACCTGTCCTTCACTGAACCTAATATTTCCATAAGTAACTAGCTGGTCACCCAGCCCATGGAGGAAAACCCCTACTAGGAGACAGGACAGCTGCAAAGCCTGTGAACCATCTTAAAGACCGTCCTTAACACTGAAACAGTTTAGTCTGTAAGTAAGTTTTACAGCTCTGTTCCTGGATTATTTTCTTTAATTTTGAATTTTTTTTCCTGATAACTCCAAAGTGTAAATATATATATATACATAAAAAAAAAAAAAAAACCAAGAGAAAAGTGGCTGGGACAGAACTCAA